>JAXCGZ010005814.1:70000-72500 GCA_037179515.1 Halocaridina rubra
TATGTCACCGTAACTTCAATAGGCAGATTAAGTGTTTATGTTGATTTTCTCTCCCTCTTATTTCTTACTTTCATTCCCACGTAGGCCTTTCAGCCTATCAGAGGGATCAAACGGGTTTCCCATTCTCTTCTATTTTCAAACTTCAGTTTCAAACAATTTGCTAATTTTGTGTGCGTATGTATGTATGTGTCCCATCTAAATGTGTCTTGTCTTGAACTGCAACTTGTCTGGTGAGAGACTACTTTCCTCGCCTTGTTAAGGGGAGGAGAGTGGTCCTGCTAATCTTTAGCAGATGTTAAAAGATCCCTTTTGGATTGACAGGAATGTTGGGGGAACTTTTCTCTTAAGTTTTTCTTGTGGTTGCATGCATGCTCGAGATATTTTTGTGTATGATCCTGACACACAAGTCTGTCTTTCATTTATTTCATTATTAGTAAGATATATCGTATAGAGTCTTAGTGCCAGAGCCACTTCGGAATGGCGCGATGTTTGTAGCGTCCCTCATGTGTCAAGTAGCCCTGTAGCTGGCTTAGTACCACCATTTGATGTGTAGAGTTTATAGTGGAACAAACTCGCCAGGAGCTTAATGATGTGTTAGTATTACAGTAATTAAAACTATCATATATGCCAGATGACGATATGATTCTTAACAGTTGTAAAAGTCGTAATTATCTTGAACTAATATTTTTGTCTCATTGGCAATAGAGTTAGGCTATTTTATAATAGGCTACTTAACAAAAACTGCATCCTTAATATATCGACCGAGCAAAAATTGTACGTGTAAATTGTGGGCATGGCTCTTTTTATTTGGTGAATATTGGACTCGAGCTTTGCTTAAAAATTTGATACTTTGCTCCCGATTTCACAGTCAAAAGTGTCAATTCTACTTGAATGGTTGAAATAAGATTACATCTTGGATGTTTGTAATAGTTAAGGCTAATCGGAGCCTTCTTATTATTATTATTATTATTATTATTATTATTATTATTATTATTACAGCCTTTCTAACAATCTTAGTATCATCACATGCGACGCGACCAATGTACAGCGATGAATTTAAGGTGACTTGTCTGTCTAGGCCATTTTTGTCAGTCTTGATCGCAGATCTGAGGAATACAGTGAACGATATCGTTTGTGTATGCGTAACCCCAATGGAAGGAGTGTCTGGGTGGAATAATAATAGACTTGGGTGTCCACCTGTCTGTTGATCCCAGTTCGAATTGGTGGGAGCAATGGTCGAATGGATTATTTAGGTGTGGCTGAAATCTGCAATTGATTACTATTACTACTACTGTTACTAGTACTACTACCACTACTATTTCTGTTACTACTACTACTACTAATCAAATTTTATGCTTGTGTTAAAGTGCTACACTAATTACTTCCTTATTCTAACAGTCAAGAATTCCATCCTACTACTACTACGACTGTTACCCCTATTTATTTGAGAACATATATGAGACTAATATTACTTTTAAAAATTATTGTAATTATGTGATTATAGACTTCAATAAGCACATTTCAATGGCCCTAATTGGTTCAGTTCGAATGACAGTACACTCACAATTATATTAATACGTTTAGAATAATTTATTTTAAGAGTAAGCTTTACCCTGTAATAAGCTATTTACATATTCAGCTTTAATGACCGGGCACAGAGCATGACAACAAGCTGAGGTCACGACCAGGGGTTGAGAAGTTGTCTTGAATACGAGAAGAGATGAACGGAAACTAAAAAGAAAGAATGAATATTCTTTTGTGGAGAGAGAATATTAGCCTCTTTCCAACTTACATGGAAAGGAGAGATAACCTTTATGGATTGGAAATTTGGATGGGAAGTAACTAATCTTCTTCCCAACTTAAAAAGAAAGATAGAAAGGGAAAATATTTTGGGATAGAAAACCTGGATGGGTAGTGACAACTCCACTCATCCTTAGGAGATAGAAAACAGAGAGTACATCCTTTGGGATTGAGAACTGGGAAAGGGAGCAACTTATCTTCATTTGAGCTAAAGAAAGAAAAAAAATCCTTCTGGGATAGATAACTTAGACGGGGAGTAACATAGCCTCATCCGTATTAAGAAGAAAAATAGAAAAAAAGAGACAACCCTTGATGGGATAGAGAAACTGAATATGTAGCTAAGTAACCTCCTCCTAGCCTCTCAGTCTATCCTTCCCAGAATCTCGGTAGACACTGGTTCTCATGATTGGAGCCTCGCGGAGACAATTACCACAGAACACAAGTCCTCGCTCGGCAGAAACTTTTTTAGTTCAGTTGAAGTGTGGTATCGGTGGTTAGCGAACGTTGTTATTTTGACTTTCGTTATCTAGCTTTGGTCACGTGGACAAGTGGACGTTATTTTGTAGTTTCAGTAGTTTGTATGAAAATTGTAAGCATCTTGGCAAAGTTACTTGAGTTTATAGGTTCGCGGTGATTTTTTTTCATAATGAAGTGTGCGATATATAGATATTTAAAATATACGGTTTTATAATTTTTGGTG
>JAXCGZ010005814.1:77500-85000 GCA_037179515.1 Halocaridina rubra
TCTTCATTTCTTTAGTCTTGAAGATAAGAAATTTTGTTTCATCCTCCATTTTCTCCCTATTTTTTTTCAATCCTATTCTTTTCCGTGACAATCTCTCAGTCTCAGTCTGCACTTGACATACTCTGTATGAGTCCTCTTCCACACAAAGGAGAGAGGCAGAGAGAGACTATGAGAGGGACATCACCAGGAAGGCTGAAGAAAATCCCAAGCTTTTCCACAGCTTTATCAGAGGAAAACTGCAGGTAAAAGAACAGGTTTCAAGGCTAAAGAGAGCGGATGGAAGCATCACTGAGACGGATGAAGAGATCTGCAAAGAATTGAACAAGGAGTTTCAGTCAGTATTTACAGAAGAAAATACCCCACCCCCTCAGATTGCAGTGATAGAAGCTCAAGGGCCGGTATTAGAGAACATCAACCTTACAGCCACAGAGGTATGCAAAGCGCTGATGGAATTAGATGTTCATAAAGCTACAGGTCCCGATGACATATCCCCTCATGTGCTTAAAAAATGCGCAAACACAATATCAGTGGCAGTAAGTATCATATTTAAGGAGTCACTGGAGTAGGGGGAGATTCCAAGATGCTGGAAACAAGCAAATGTGATACCTATCTTCAAAAAGGGAAGGAGGGATACGGCTCTGAACTATAGACCAGTTTCCTTGACCAGCATAGTTTGCAAAGTTATGGAGAAACTACTAAGGAAACATATCTCTCTTCACTTGGAATCCTTCAACTTTTTGTCAGTGAGGCAACATGGCTTCAGAGAAGGTAGATCAACAGTAACAAACTTATTAGGATTTTATGATGAGGTAAGCCAAATCTTACAGGAAAGAGAGGGCTGGGCAGATTGCATATTCCTAGACTTGCAGAAAGCGTTTGACACTGTTCCACATGGGAGACTTATTAGGAAGCTGCAATCAATGGCTAGAATAGGTGGAAATGTTTTGGAATGGATAAAAACTTACTTAGAAGGAAGGGAACAGAGGGTTAGAGTAAGACACTTAGTGTCTGAATGGAGAAGAGTTAGTAGTGGAGTTCCACAGGGTTCAGTTTTAGGGCCACTTTTGTTCCTTGTATATGTAAATGACCTACCAGAGTCTGTAAATTCATTCATGAATATGTTTGCATATGATGCAAAGATTGTGAAGAAAGTAAAAAACGAGAACAATGGTAGAGAACTTCAGGATGATCTAAATAATCTGCATGAGTGGTCAGAAAAGTGGCTAATGAAATTCAATACTTCAAAATGTAAGGTAATGAGAATGGGTACAAGTGCAAGAAGGCCCAAGCTTGACTACTCGGTGGCTGGAGTACAACTTCAAGAGACAGAAAATGAGAGAGATCTAGGAGTAAACATACTGGCAGATTTGTCTCCAGAAATACATATAAATGGCATAGTAAGGGCAGCATATGCATTCTTATCAAATGTAAGGGTAGCCTTCAGGCACATGGACAAGGAAATGTTCAGAAATATTTATGTAACCTATGTGAGGCCAAAACTGGAATATGCAGCCCCCTTTGGAATCCGCACTTGAAAAAGCACATAGCTAAGCTTGAAAAAGTTCAAAGACATGCCACGAAACTGGTGCCAGAAATACGCAATCTCAGTTATGATGAGAGGCTGAGGGGATTAGACTTACCATCACTCGAAGCTAGAAGAGTGAGGGGGATATGGTGACAGTCTTTAAATTCCTTCATGGTTATGATCGAGTGGATAGGGATCGATATTTTGATATAGCTGGCTCTAGAACTAGAGGTCATAGTTTGAAGCTTGGTAAGAAAACTTCTTCGCAGGATGTAAGGAAATACTTTTTCAGTGTAAGAGTAGTTGATAATTGGAATTGGCTAAGCGAGGAGGTAGTTAATGCTATCTCAATCCATAGTTTTAAGGGCAGGTATGATAAGTATGACTAAGTCTAAAATGGAAGCGATCAGGAGACGGGAAGATACGAGCTTTGGGCTCTTTCCCGTAAACACAATTAGGTAATCACACGTTTTTTTTTTTTTTTTTTTTTTTTTTTTTTTTTTTTTTTTCCTTAGGCCTATACCTTTAGACCTCTAGTCTTGAAGAAAAGAAAATTCTTCAGGTCCTATCTTCTCTGCCTCCTTCCTTTTCTTTTGCTTTAATCTCATTTTCTCCATGACCATCTATAATCTACAATCCCTACTACCCTTGTCACACTCTGAATGTGTCTTCTCCACCACTATTTTATTTCTGAAACTAGATTTTGCCATGTCACTTGCCACTCCTCTTTCTCTCGAAGGTGAAACTGGGGGTTTACTTTTGACTCCGCTTGAAGATGCTTGTAACGCTCCTATGCCTTAGGCATGCGTTTTTCTGAGTGCGACACCAGGACGGGCATAGAAAATTGCCTCCATTAGGCTCATGGTCGCAAAGAAAACATAAATCGAAGAGAGACAGAGATGGAGAGTGTTGCGACTTGTTAGATGTGAAGGAATGATAAGAGATATGTAACGAATACATCCAAATATTCGGTGTAGATGTAGGCATAGAATGGAAACGTTGCTGAAGGAAAACTTAGGATCTAGCTGTCCTGGTCAGTCCTATTTAAGTCCAAAAGACCTTCAGCTGCAGTACCTCACTGGGCGACTAGTGCCATAGGCCATCTTGCTAAAGTAAAATGTGACTTAATTATGGAGAGCAGTCTGAAAATTGGGATGGGAATGTTGTGAACTATAAAGTTAAGTATCAGTTTCATCCCTCCAGCATTGGTGGTAGTTCCTCTAGGCATCTGTGGGTTATGTACATTTATCTGTGTTGGTGAATGTTGCAATAGCCTCTTGTATTCGTTCGTACACATAATTGTGCAGTATAGTATTCATGCATTTATCAAGGCTTGCCTCGTGTGTATGTGTTTGTGCGTGCTCGCGCATTGTGCTTATATGTGTGTTTGGATTTGTTACCATAAGTTTCTAGTCAGTAAAACGTATTTCCTTTGTAATGAACCTCACTTGGTCCTTTTTTTTTTTTTAAAGCTGCAGCTTAGATAATAGGAACTCCATTATATGAGGGACACCACCACCCTTTACTTATCCCAGAGAGGTTCTGGTGAAGTGATATAATGCGAACCATCTTAAGGAATCGAATATTGAACATCTGTATATGAGTTTTTATGTAACGATGTAACATGATCCGGTTTTACGTCACGGGCTCCCTTTTCTAGTAAGGGCTAGGACGATGCCTTCTTTCTCAGAGAGCTGAAGCAGGGATATCTAGATATGAGGTGAATTCTGATCCAATGACGTGGCTGAGGGTAGTTTTTTTTTATGCAGCAATGTAATAAGGGCTTTTAAATGCCCTAAAATTCATTGAGGTGCCAGGGGTTAGTTCTATTATGTAATAATGTAGTAAGGGTTATTAAATACCCTAAACGTACTTTACACCCTAATAACGGGTTTCAAAGATGACCACAAAAACCAATTAAAGCCAATTACAAGTGCCTTAGAGAGTGAGAGAAATTCTTACCTCATGTGTTCTGCTTTCATTTTCCTCAGTGAGTTTCCTGGTTTGCCGTATCGATTATGTGTTTGCAAAAGTATCTTCTTTGCTCTGGGTCTTTAAGGACGGTTTTAGTGTGAATGCAGGGCAAGATTGTATATATTATACACACACAAACACTCATACAGATATACATACATACATACATGAAATGACAATGGATATCTTTTTTAGTTAATCTTATATACTAGTAGAATCCTTGTAAAATGCAATAATATTGGATATGTCTTGGATCTGTATTATAGCTTGAATTTTTTTTTTATTGTTTTAATCATTATATTCTGGTTAGATAACTTTGGATATGTTTATTTAAAATGAAACATATAAACTTTAATTTAGTAACTTATATCAATGTGGATGCATTTAAGCATTCGTATCCTGGTTTTATGTAGTGCATTTTACCCAAAAGTAAACCTACATTCATACATTTATACATATTTCCAGTGTCATTATAAGTATAAATAACATAAAAGAATATTGTGATTTGATATTCCCAATTAAAGTGTTTCCAGTATCAAAGTTCTACAGTATATTAACTAAATAATAGAGATAATATATTAGTTATAAACAGAAGTGTCTTTTGCACGTCCTTTTGTAACTGCGTCCGTAATTAGAAACCATTCTAAAACTTGTTAAACAGGTAGTAAGCAGTTTACTTTCTTACTTGCATATAAAAATAGAACGCATAACCACTATGCAAAAGTCAAGTGTAAGACTGAGGGCAGACCATCTGCTAGATGCTTACCATGAGCGAAAATCCTCTGCTTTTGTAACAAACCACAAAATACACGTCTTAGCTTGGAATGGGCAATACACACACACACGCACGCACGCACGCACGCACGCACGCACGCACGCACGCACGCACGCACGCACACACACACACACACACACACACACACACACACACACACACACACACACACACACACACATATATATATATATATATATATATATATATATATATATATATATATATATATATATATATATATAACACACACACACACACACACACACACACACACACACACACACACACACACACACACACACACACACACACACACACACACGAAAGAAACATACCGTAAGAGACACGGCGAAGAAACAGTTAACTATGTAAGGAATGTTTTAGTCTAAACATTTAAGTACTTGAACAAAAATATATGCTCCTATGTAGTGTCTGTAAACAATTAAAAGATATACTTTTAGCTCTGGTTCACACCAAAGCCTCAAAGACAAGAGAGAGACGTTATATGAAATCTTTTGTTACACTAGTTTAGAAAAATTCTGCTGATCTTTTTTTTTATTGTGACACTGGAACAGACAAAATTGCCCTCATCAGACCCTGGAACGAAGAAAGCATTAAGACGGAGAAAAAGTAAAAGGTTAAGGACTAGGCAGAAGTAAGGGTATGATACACATTAGGAAAAGGACAGGCTGAAAGAATAGTCGAAGTATTGAGAACCTAGAGATATGGCAGGATTAGGCCCTGAGATAACGATAGATCCGCTCTTTGAAGGAAGATAGGTTTTAAGAATTAGGAAAGATAGAAGGAGGAAGAGAGTTCCAGAGCCTGGAGATGGATGGGAAAAAGCAGTCGCTGCACCGAGCAATCCATGAGCTACAAATCTCCACACAGTATCTGTGAAACAAGGCCGCTTGACGAGTGTTACGTGGCTTCTGCAGTAGGGGAGCGATGCCACCCACCAACTCATCAAAGCAGCGATGGAAGTAGTAGCAATAGCAAAAGAGAATCCAGATTAAAAGTAAGAAGGGTCATTGATGAGTCTGATTGCCTTAGATTTAATCCTATCAAGGAGATAAGTATAAGAAGAAGCACCCCAGATGTGTGAGCAGTATTCTAAGGATTGATGCATAAAGCCTTAATAGATTGTAAATAATGGAAAAAGAGGAAAAGTAATGTTGAAAACGAAACACAACCTCCAGATTTTTGGATGCAGACTTAGAAATTTGATTTATGTGGCTCCTCCAAGACAATTAGAGGCTATCTGGATTCCTAATATGTTAATAGCATTAAGAGGGTAAATTTCGTCAGTTTTGAAGACAATAAAGCTGTTAGGAGGAGAAGAAGATAGAGAAATTGCTAGAAACTGTTTTGGTGGCATTAAATTTTAACTAAATTTTGGGTGCCCCACTCAGATACCCTCTGCATATTGGAGTTGAGAGTAGAAAAAAAAGAGTGATACGAGACTGATTACGAGTAGCAGATGAACGTTGTGAAGAAAATGCAGAGCATAAATGAAGGGTAGAATCGTTGGCAAAGGCGTGGAGAAAAGAGGAGGATGGGGACTGAATCGTTCATGAAGAGAAGGAACAAAATAAGTGAAAGAACAAAGTCCTGTGGAACACCACTGGTAACTGCAAATAAGCTATATGTTGCGCCGTCAGCAACCACAACTATAAGAGTATTCACCGTCTTATTTGTCACAATTAGTCCCTGTTCGAATGGGGATGAACACAAACATATTGGAGTTAGGTTATTAAGTCTGGATGCCTTTCCAAATACCCAGGAGTGGATTCAAACCCATGTTAGTCACTTCCCGACTTGTGCGCTCTATCACTGAAATACCGGCCCCCTCCTGCTGATTTAAGAGCAGTGACAAGGAATCAGAAATATATAGCTTTTGATGATTTTTATATAAGTCGTTATTAAATTCTAACCCAAATCAGAGAGATCAATGATAAGTTGATAGTTAATAAGTTATTGTTTATCTCACCACTGAAGTGGATGCTACAAATTCATCTTGCTTAAGTTAACTTATATTCCTTTAAAGAAGACTTCCATTGGATGTCACAAGATTGAATCCTCTTGGTGATTAATATAACACTTCTTTGCTTGAATCTAGGAATGAGGAGAGGGGTAGTAACAAACTTAATGGGGAAGTTCCTTTTAATTTAAGATTTCAAGGCAGTGTACTTTTTGGCATGTGGTGTCAGTGGTAGAACAGTGTCTTCATAACTTCGGATTTCGGTATGGCCCAAAATACTCTCCAAAATAGACATACAGTGTTTTACAAGGAAGAAAGGTAGGTTTACAGTTTGGTGTCCACTCCAAGGTGTAGGCTTTTCAGTGTGGCTTAGTAGTCATTTTGCTCTACTCCGGATCTCGGATTGATCTCACTGACTGGCTGAAAAGCCTACCTGGGATTGGAAAGCTAAGTTATGTAGGAAGGAATTGTATTCTTACTAGTAGCATGCTTAGAGATTTCATAATATGTTTCTGGAATATAACTCGAGATTTCTTAATTCTGATTCCGGAACTCATTCTCTGATTTAGGATGGATGTGTTAGTTCTGAGTGAAAAAAGTTGAGAGGAAAGGACCCTCTAGTGAATGTGCTTTTAGTCAGCCACCCCCTTTCAAAGGGAATAGCAGCCATAGAATACAGATAGACAATGAGTATGTAGTACATCTTGTATTAACCCAACAAAAATGGCTTTTACCATATGGACTTGAATCTGAGTCATGTGCAGACTGTGGACACACAGTATACAGGACCCAGGTTCGGGTTTTCCTAGGTGGGGGACGAAAATCTTGCTCTTGTATATTCATGTAGTAGGTTGGCCCATGGCACCAATCGACCGTTGCTATAATGCAGCTTGAGGTCTTTTGGACTTAAATAGGACTGTCCAGGACAATTTGATGTTAAATATTCCTTCAGTTACGGTTCTTTTTCAATGCCAACATCAGCACCGATTATTCTTGGGTATTCGTTACACATCTCTTATTATACCATCACATCTGACAAGTTACATCACTTCCCAAAATCAGAGAGAACCCACTGAGCCATATCCGATGAGGGATTTTTTTTGGGGGGTGCCCTTACTGGTGGCACATTTATAATTAAAAAAAAGTAGCTGACTATTAATTTAAACGACCTAGCGTCGAGTCTTTGTATATTTGGAACTCAAACTTGAGTTCTGTAGAAGATGTGGACTATAGTATGGGGAA
>JAXCGZ010005814.1:90000-92500 GCA_037179515.1 Halocaridina rubra
ATAAGCTTGATCTGGTTTTTCAGTCTTTCACTTTGACTCCTGCTTTTCTGCTGTACTTGACATATTTTTTTTTTTATTTTCTTTAATTTTTGGTTTTGTAATTCTTAGGTGCTTCATACAGTAAAATTACTCTGAAATTACATATGGACACAAAGATGCTCATAATTTTTTAAACTAACTTAAAAAATTAAAATGAGCTCCGAAAGAACGTTCAAAATAAACGAAAATTGAAATTAAAATATTAAATGCTTTTGGTTGTGACTTGTGTAAATAAAAAGAGATTAAACTTTTAGTGAAATGAACGTAATAAATGAAGAAGTGACTTAGATTTAATATCAGAAAAATGTATAAAAGGCGCCGCAGCAGTGGGGGGAGGTCTGTCCTTGACTATGACCCCTTAGAGGAGGAGCGCATCAGGGAATCGGCTCCCCAAACCCCCGAGGGGGACGCTCCAACTCCAGGGGTCATAAATGCCCCTGATGCCTATTCCAAAAGGATACATGACGTTAAAGGTGAGTACTCAATTTTTCTATTTAGTTGACTCTGAAAAAGCTCCATCTCTTGTCCTGTGCAAATAATTAATAATTTGCCTTAATATTTCACAGTGCAATCTAATTAATTATTGGTAAGTTAATTAAGGACTACAGTGATGGTGAAAATTGTCATCATCATCATTAGCACCGTCACCATCATCATCATTATTATTATTTTTTTAGTTGTCATCATCATCTTGAGCACCATCATCATCATCATCATTATTGTTATTTTTTTTTTAGTTGTCATCATCATCTTGAGCACCATCATCATCATCGTCATCATCATTATTGTTATTTTTTTTAGACTTGGTACTTCACAGAGTGCAGCTTCTTCGGTCTTTTAAAATTCATATATTGCTCTTATCTGTATTTACTTGTGATGATTTGCTAAAATATTATGATGTTTATCTTTTAATGTTATTAGTTTAAACTTTCTATCGGTGTAAGTAAAGTAATCTCAATTATTATTTTGTTTGTGTGTAATATATATATATATATATATATATATATATATATATATATATATATATATATATATATATATATATATATATATATATATATATATATATATATTATTTTGTTAATTAATTTTTTTACATATTTTTTTTAAATAATTTTTTTTTATCACTTATCGTGGATGATATTATATTATCATAGGCATTTAATGAAATAATTTTAATATACATTTATTCTAAAAGAGAGTTATCTTCTTATTCTTGTTGAAGAATTATCTTCTATTTCTACTTATGTACATTATCTCGTGCGTTGGTTATCTTCTTTCCATGTTCGGATCTAATGTAGAAATTGACCTCTCAATCCGGAAATAAACCCGGTAATTAGATTATATTTTGTCATGTTATATTATTTAGGTTAGCTTTGGCTAGGTTAGGTAATATACGAACCTTTGTCGATGTTTGATCTTTTTAATTTAATACGTTTTAACTGTGATTACAGAATGCTATTTTTAGTTAAGGAGTTTTTGTTATAATTTATATTATTATAATTATAATTAGTAGTAGTAGTAGAAGTAGTGGTGGTTGTTGTGTTAGTAGTAGGGGTAGTAGTGGTTGTTGTGTTAGTAGTAGGGATAGTAGTGGCTGTTGTGTTAGTAGTAGGGGTTGTAATGGTTGTTGTGTTAGTAGTAGTAATCTTAGTAGTAGTCGTAGTAGTGGCTGTTGTGTTAGTAGTAGGGGTTGTAGTGGTTGTTGTGTTAGTAGTAGTAATTTTAGTAGTAGTAGTAGTAGTAGTAGTAGTAGTAGTAGTAGTAGTAGTAGTGGTTGTTGTGTTAGTAGAAGTAGTAGTAGTAGTAGTTCAGAAAAAAAATATCTTTGGGTTTGTGAACTGAATCGTAAATAATTTTCATTATTATTAATAATTTTTATCTAAATTTATGAGTTAGTGGGTCTTTTGGCGATTCGGGATGTGTTTGACTCGGCCACCCCTCTTACAGGGAGGATTAAGGCCTTTGTATATGTGTTTGTGTTATTAAAAAATTCATACCAAGGTTTAAAACACCCTGATTGTATCTATTAATAATGTTTTAGTGTCCCTTTAAAATAGTTTAACATAGAAAACGTTATAATATATGAGACAAACTCCAATATATTAAATTTCTTCTCTATTTACAATGGAAAAGCACCGTTTATATATCACAGTGAACCCCAATTCGAATGGGGGTGGACACAGACATATTAGAGCAAGGGGATTAAGGCTAGTTGGTCTTCCTAACGTCCCGCGATGGGTTAAAAAGCGTGTTAGTTGCCTTCACTTCATGATGAGAACGTGTGTTAATTTTTCTGATGATTCGTTAATATTAAAGATGATTTCATCATTAAATTACTGAATTTATATGAAAAACATTATAAAAAATATTTTATATTTTCGGAGACCGCCAAAGCGTAACCGGTAGAGTGCTGCGTTCGAGTCCACGGAGGAACAGGGTGATAAGAATTACATCCAAC
>JAXCGZ010005814.1:95000-125258 GCA_037179515.1 Halocaridina rubra
ACCCCCATTCGAATGGGGATTAAAAGTGACATATGAAACGGCAGATAGTAACAACTTCAACCTTAATCCCCTTCCTCCAGCCTGTCTGTGTCCACCCCCATTTGATTGGGAATTAAAAGTGACATAAAACGGCAGATATCAACAACTTCAACATTAATCCCCTTCCTCCAACCTGTCTGTGTCCACCCCCATTCGAATGTGGATTAAAAGTGACATATGAAACGGCAGATAGTAACAACTTCAACCTTAATCCCCTTCCTCCAGCCTGTCTGTGTCCACCCCCATTTGATTGGGAATTAAAAGTGACATAAAACGGCAGATATCAACAACTTCAACCTTAATCCCCTTCCTCCAACCTGTCTGTGTCCACCCCCATTCGAATGTGGATTAAAAGTGACATATGAAACGGCAGATAGTAACAACTTCAACCTTAATCCCCTTCCTCCAGCCTGTCTGTGTCCACCCCCATTTGATTGGGAATTAAAAGTGACATAAAACGGCAGATATCAACAACTTCAACCTTAATCCCCTTCCTCCAACCTGTCTGTGTCCACCCCCATTCGAATGGGGATTAAAAGTGACATATGAAACGGCAGATAGTAAAAACTTCAACCTTAAGCCCCTTCCTCCAAATTGTCTGTGTCCACCCCCATTCGAATGGGGATTAAAAGTGACATATGAAACGGCAGATAGTAGAAACTTCAACCTCAATCCCCTTCCCCCAACCTGTTTTGTCCACCCCCTTTAAAATGGGTTTAATAGTGATATAAAACAACAAACTCTATGATAAAACACAGATAGCATACATGCCAGCATCAGTGTTCTGAAATTCCATTGTTCTTATTGTAGGCTGATTGTGAGCACTATTGCGTCATTAACCCCGCACATCTGATCATGTTTTCATATTGGCCTCTTTAGTTGAATGGAGTGATTACCTTAAAAGGGACTCCACTAGTCCTTCCCTCTTAACCTCAAGAGACTTGGTAAACCATTTTAGAGATGCCGAGCTCTTGACCTTCTGACTAGGGCCAAGCGTTGGCCCATGGCTATTAATCTATTTAGTGTGTGTGTGCATATGTGTATTTGTGAGTGTCTTCCCTAATTGTGCTCACGGGAAAGAGCCTCATGCTCATAACTCCGACTTCTTGTAAGTTTCAGTTGTTTACGCATTGATAAGTGTGTGTGTGTTTTATTTTTTTATTTTATTTCTGTTATTTTTTTTAACAATTGTGCTCACTGGAAAGAGCCATATGCTCGCAACTTCCTGTCTCCCGTCGGTTTAAATTTTATACTCACTAACCTTTATATGAATGCATTTAACATTTACTTTATCCTCTCTTAGCGAATTCCGATTATCAATTATTCTTACACTAAAAAACCACTTCCTTATGTGTTGCTGAGAAGTTTTCTTGTGTGAGTGCTTTGTGTCTTGTATGTGCGTGTGTGAGTACCTGATTGTGCTTACAGGAAAGAGTCCAAAGCTCGTATCTTCCCGTCTCCTGAACGGTTCCATCTTGTACTTATTGATCCTTATCATACCTGTCCTTAAAACTATGGATTGAGTTAGCATTAACTACCTCCTCGCATAGCGAATTCCAATTATCAACTATCTTACACTGATATAGTACTTCCTTACATCCTGCAAGGAAGTACTTTTTCAGTGTAAGAGTGTGTTTATGTGTGTGATTACCTAATTGTGTTTACGGGAAAGAGCCCAAAGCTCGTATCTTCCCGTCTCCTCATCGGTTCCATTTTATACTTAGTGATACTTATCATACCTGTCCTTAAAACTATGGATTGAGATAGCATTAACTACCTCCTCGCTTAGCCAATTCCAATTATCAACTACTCTTACAGTGAAAAAGTATTTCCTTACATCCTGCAAAGAAGTTTTCTTACGAAACTTCAAACTATGACCTCTAGTTCTAGAGCCAGCCATATCAAAATATCGATCCCTATCCACTCTATCATAACCATGAAGGAATTTAAAGACTGTCACCATATCCCCCCTCACTCTTCTAGCTTCGAGTGATGGTAAGTCTAATTCCCTCAGCCTCTCATCATAACTGAGATTGCGTATTTCTGGCACCAGTTTCGTGGCAAGTCTTTGAACTTTTTCAAGCTTAGCTATGTGCTTTTTCAAGTGCGGATTCCAAAAGGGGGCTGCATATTCGAGTTTTGGCCTCATATAGGTTACATAAATATTTCTGAACATTTTCTTGTCCATGTGCCTGAAGGCTACCCTTACATTTGATAAGAATGCATATGCTGCCCTTACTATGCCATTTATATGTATTTCTGGAGACAAATCTGCCAGTATGTTTACGCCTAGATCTCTCTCATTTTCTGTCTCTTGAAGTTGTACTCCAGCCACCGAGTAGTCAAGCTTGGGCCTTCTTGCACTTGTACCCATTCTCATTACCTTACATTTTGAAGTATTGAATTTCATTAGCCACTTTTCTGACCACTCATGCAGATTATTTAGATCCTCCTGAAGTTCTCTACCATTGTTCTCGTTTTTTACTTTCTTCACAATCTTTGCATCATCTGCAAACATAGGAACAAAAGTGTGTATGTGTGTGTGTGTATTTTTCATGTGCCTTTTTGATACCATTACCACGTACATCGGGAATGTGAGGCATTTTCTCTTTGTTTACATAAAGTACATAAAGTGATGTACGAACACACATGTGTCTGACTTTTATATGTCACGTATTTTGGGACGCATACACAAATGACTTCAAGTTTCGAAGTAATCTCTCTCTCTCTCTCTCTCTCTCTCTCTCTCTCTCTCTCTCTCTCTCTCTCTCTCTCTCTCTCTCTCTCTCTCTCTCTCTCTCTCTCTCTCTCTCTCTCTCTCTCTCTCTCTCTCTCTCTCTCTCTTATTAATTTCGTTCATATTTATGATGCATATGCGACTATGCGCTAATGATGGTTATAATATAAAAGTACATTGGTTTCTCGACAGAAAACAGGAATAATAGCTCACACACACACACACACACACACACACACACACACACACACACACACACACACACACACACACACACACACACACACACACACATACGTACGTACGTACGTGTGTGTGCGTATTCAAATAAACACACTAACATGTAAACACGTAAATCATACTTTTGCCCCTTGAGCGGGATTCGAACCCAAGACACATAATTACTGTGCCAAGGCGCTGCCAACTACTCCACTGAAGGTCTGCGAAAGAAGCCAAACTCAAAGCTAACTGCTTTGTTAGGAATGGACGCATTCTTTCCTGATGCCTTTTTGTTCATTTTACATCTTTTCCCAACCTCACTCGCGGCTTCGTTTTCGCATTTAATTCAAATCCCACTCTATATAGGGATCTGTAATAATAATCAAATAAAGACATTTACAAATGTGAAAACATGAATCATATTTTTACCCCTCGAACAAAAAGGCATTCAGGAAGAATACGTTCATTCCTAGCAAAGCAGTTAGCTTTGACGTTGGCTTCTTCCTTAGACTTTCAGTGGTGTAGTTGGTAGTGCCTTGGCACAGTAATTATGTGTCTTAAGTTCGAGTCCTGGTCAGAGGGTAAAAATATGATTCATGTATATATATATATATATATATATATATATATATATATATATATATATATATATATATATTTATATATATATATATATATATGATTTCTTTGAAAATAAGTAATACTCTTTAAAGTACTAGGTAATAAGGATCTCAAAAGTTATCTCAATTTTCTTATGTAGCCATAATCATTCATATTTACCCTACAATATTCGCGTGTTTCTCGTGAAATAAAATTATATATATATATATATATATATATATATATATATATATATATATATATATATATATATATATATATATATATATATATATATATGTTACCAGTGGTGTTCCACAGGGCTCTGTTCTTTCACCCACTCTATTCCTTCTCTTCATCAATGATCTTCTACAATCCCTATCTTCCTCTCTTCTTCATGCTCTTGCTGATGATTCTACCCTTCACTTTTCTTCTGCCTTTTCTTCACAACCTTCATCTGCTATTCGTAATCAGTCTCGCATCACTCTTCTACTCTCAGCTCCGATTTGCTGAGGGTATCTGAGTGGGTCACTCAAATTTTAGTTAAATTCAGTGCCTCCAAGACATAGTTTCTGGCTATCTCTTTATCTTCTCCTCCTGATAACCCTATTGTCTTCGAAACAAACGAAATTTACCCTCTTAATTCTATCAACATATTAAGAATCCATATAGCCTCTAACTTATCTTGGAGAAAGGACATAATTCAAATTTCTAAATCTTCATCAAAAAAATTGGGGGCTCTGTTTTGTTTTCTTCATTACTGCTCTTCTTTAGAGTTACTTAAGATCTGTAAAGGCCTTATCCGTCCCTGCATAGAATACCCCATCTCTGCCTTGTCCTTAACCTTTTTCTTTTCCCTCGTCTTGGTGTTTTCTCGTGCTTCTTCTTATAGTTATCTCCTTGATAGGGTTGAATCAAAGGCAGTCAGACTCATTAATGATCCTTCTCTTACTTCTAATCTGGATTCTCTCTCTCTTCACCGTAGGGTGTCTTCTCTTTCTCTTTTCTATCGCTACTCTGATGAGTTGGCGAGTTGCATCCCTCCCCCACTGCCGAGGCCACGTGACACTCGCCAAGCGGCCTCATCTCACAGGTACTGTGTGGAGATTTGTAACTCGCGGATTGGTCGGTGCAGCGACTGCTTCTTCCCATCTACCTCCAGACTCTGGAACTCTCTTCCTCCTTTTGTCTTTCCTAATTTTTATGACCTATCATCCTTCAAAAGAGGATCTATCGTCATCTTAGAGCCTAATCCTCCATATCTCTAGGTCCTCTGTACTTTGACTGTTTTTTCTACCTGTCGTTTTCGTTTGTGTAACATTACCTCATCTCTGCTTTGTCCTTAACCTTTTTCATTTCCTTCGTCTTGTTGTTTTCTCGTGCCCAGGCCTTTATTAATGAGGGCAGTTTTTGCCTGTCCCTGAGCCACAGTCATAAAAAAAAAAAAAAAAAAAAAAAAAAAAAAAAAAAATATATATATATATATATATATATATATATATATATATATATATATATATATGATTACCTAATTGTGTTTACGGGAAAGAGCCCAAAGCTCGTATCTTCCCGTCTCCTGATCGGTTCCATTTTAGACTTAGTGATACTTATCGTACCTGTCCTTAAAACTATGGATTGTGTGTGTGTGTGTGTGTATAAACTTATAACATCGCAGATGTATACATACATCGATATATATATATATATATATATATATATATATATATATATATATATATATATATATATGTATATATATATATATATATATATATATATATATATATATATATATATATATATATATATATATATATATATATATATATATATATATATATAGAGAGAGAGAGAGAGAGAGAGAGAGAGAGAGAGAGAGAGAGAGAGAGAGAGAGAGAGAAGTGCTCGGTGGAGATTTGTAACTCTATGATCGGTCGATGCAGTGATTGCATCTTTCCATCCACTTCCAGACTCTGGAACTCTCTTCTTCCTTCTGTCATCCCTAACTCTTATGACCTATTTTCTATCAAAAAAGTAGATCTGTCATCATTTCAGGGCCTAATCCTGCCATTTATCAAGGTCTGCATTACTTTGACTATTCTTTCAGCCTGTCTTGTTTTTATCATTCTAATTTTCATACTTTGTCATTAAGCTGGTTCTTTTTTCTAATATGTTTTTAGGTGCCCGGGCCCGATAATAGCGTATAATGAAGAAGAAGAATACGCTAAACTTTTTCGTCTTTTGTATTTGATGTCACCTCTTATCATTATTGTCAATCAACCCCAATTGATGACAGAGGATCAGTAGTTCGATTGTTTAATTAAAAAAAAAACTTTTTCGTGGCATGGGCGGGGATGCGTTTGCAGGAAGGAGATAAACACTTGGTACATATGGCGCCAAGTGTCTAGGTAGCCACGCCCAGTGAGTGTATATGCAGTGTGTATATGTGTGTATGCCAGTGCTCTTTTTTTTTTCAGTAAGAGTTTTGGCAAAGCAGATCCAAGTGTTTTTGTGTCGTCTCTACTCATTAGACGACCACGTATTCCTGTCTCATCTCGACAGTATTTTTGGTTACTGTCTGGGCCATTCATGTAACCTTCATGTACTCAGTAAATTCATAATGACTCTACTGCATTTCTAGTTAAATCACGTGACAAGAGTCATTATTAACATTTACCTTAACTGCATTGCTATTTAAATCACGTGACAAGAATCATTATATATATTTACCTTTACTGTTTTGCTAATTAAATCACGTGACAAGAGTCATTATGAATATTTACCTTTACTGCATTGCTATTTAAATCACGTGACAAGAATCATTGTAAATATTTACCTTAACTGCATTGCTATTTAAATCACCTGACAAGAATCATTATAAATATTTACCTGTACTAGTTGCTAGTTAAATCACGTGACTAAAGATAGATGTTCTTAATAACTCTTATCACGTGATTTATGTAGCAATTCAATAATGGTAAATGTTCATATTGACTCTCCACATGATTTAACTAGCAATGCTGTAAAATTAATTGTTTATAATGACTCCTGCCACGTGATTTAACTAGCAAAATCCTGAAAGAGAACTTTCAGAATTTTAAAAGGAGACTTTTTAAAGGTACAAAATTATTCAGAAGATTAAGAGCAACCATTTTTTTTTTCAATTTGTAAAAGATGTCTGCTATTGGAGATATTTTTAAAAATGTTCAATGAAGTCAGCAGAGGATGTGGTTGCAATTATTAACTGAAGTTAAATTAAAGTGAGTTTATTCCAGATTTTAACAACATACTGAGGGGGTGGGGGAAAACTGTTTCTAAATTTCAAAAGAAGCCAACAGAATAAGAATGAAATATAAATTGTTAGTCATCAGAGGAAACACTTGTCCGAAATATTAAAATATGGCGACAGAAGAAGAGCTCTTCTGGTAATTAGAAGTTAACAGTTGAAGAGTGAATGCTCCTCCATACCTAATCCTCCTGAGGAGAGTAATGTTACCTCCTCCGTGTTCCCCTACATGTCTTAAAAGTCTACTAACTGGGGTGGAGCGAGGGGTCTTGGCATCCCCTCTTCCATATTATCATTCCATTGAGTCAGCTTTTTGCTTTGACTGAGCCACCCCCTTACAAGGGGGATAAAATTGTGTGTAAATAGAGAAAAAACCTTGACACTTTTCGAACCTGTTTTGATACTCGGCTTTTATGTATTATTATCGGATCTGGTAAAGATGAGTAACTCCAGTTTGCTCTAGAGTTATTTATATTTACAAGTCAAGTCACCTAACCTAACCATTGACGGGGTTATTGAATTTAACATGGGCTTCTGTGGGTTACTCATTTTAACATATTCTTTCGTCTTGTATGTGTCATCATCTTCAAAAAGAAAGCAAGTCAAGATAACGGTGAAATGTTCCGATAAAGAATAAGATAAGGGGAGCTCTTTTTAGCATCCCTTTCTTGCCTACCTGCCATTTTTTTTACGTCCTCCCTCGAACACCTTGTAACTCTTCACTATTATCTTCATCACTCCACACCTGCATATCGTCCCAGGCCCTTCTTAAATGATTCATGTGCAGAAAGGATTTAGAATTGCAACTTGGTATGGGAGGAAGAGATGAAAATTTTCATAATACATTTATTATTATTATTATTATTATTATTATTATTATTATTATTATTATTATTATTATTATTATATTATTATTATTATTGTTATTATTATTATTATTATTATTATTATTATTATTATTATTACTATTATTATTATTATTATTATTATTATTATTATTATTATTATTATTATTATTATTATTATTATTATTATTATTATTAATTAACAACAACTACCTGATATGCGTGTCTGCTGTTTTTGCTTTAATCGAAGCCTGGTCGTGTTCAGGTACTGTTTTACCTGTTTCAGCTATTGACAACATAAATGATACACACACACACACACACGCACGCACGCACGCACGCACTCAAGCACGCACGCACGCACGCACGCACACACACACACACACACACACACACACACACACACACACACACACACACACACACACACACACACACACACACACACACACACACTGATGGATTTAGATGTTCATAAAGCTACAGGTCCTGATGACATATCCCCTCATGTGCTTAAAAAATGCGCAAACTCTATATCAGTGGCACTAAGTATCATATTTAAGGAGTCACTGGAGTCGGGGGAGATTCCAAGATGCTGGAAACAAGCAAATGTGATACCTATCTTCAAAAAGGGAAGGAGGGATACGGCTCTGAACTATAGACCAGTTTCCTTGACCAGCATAGTTTGCAAAGTTATGGAGAAACTACTAAGGAAACATATCTCTCTTCACTTGGAATCCTTCAACTTTTTGTCAGTGAGGCAACATGGCTTCAGAGAAGGTAGATCAACAGTAACAAACTTATTAGAATTTTATGATGAGGTAAGCCAAATCTTACAGGAAAGAGAGGGCTGGGCAGATTGCATATTCCTAGACTTCCAGAAAGCGTTTGACACTGTTCCACATGGGAGACTTATTAAGAAGCTGCAATCAATGGCTAGAATAGGTGGAAATGTTTTGGAATGGATAAAAACTTACTTAGAAGGAAGGGAACAGAGGGTTAGAGTAAGACACTCAGTGTCTGAATGGAGAAGAGTTAGTAGTGGAGTTCCACAGGGTTCAATTTTAGGGCCACTTTTGTTCCTTGTATATGTAAATGACTTACCAGAGTCTGTAAATTCATTCATGAATATGTTTGCAGATGATGCAAAGACTGTGAAGAAAGTAAAAAACGAGAGCAATAGTAGAGAACGTCAGGAGGATCTAAATAATCTGCATGAGTGGTCAGAAAAGTGGCTAATGAAATTCAATACTTCAAAATGTAAGGTAATGAGAATGGGTACAAGTGCAAGAAGGCCCAAGCTTGACTACTCGGTGGCTGGAGTACAACTTTAAGAGACAGAAAATGAGAGAGATCTAGGAGTAAACATACTGGCAGATTTGTCTCCAGAAATACATATAAATGGCATAGTAAGGGCAGCATATGCATTCTTATCAAATGTAAGGGTAGCCTTCAGGCACATGGACAAGGATATGTTCAGAAATATTTATGTAACCTATTTGAGGCCAAAACTCGAATATGCAGCCCCCTTTTGGAATCCGCACTTGAAAAAGCACATAGCTAAGCTTGAAAAAGTTCAAAGACATGCCACGAAACTGGTGCCAGAAATACGCAATCTCAGTTATGATGAGAGGCTGAGGGAATTAGACTTACCATCACTGGAAGCTAGAAGAGTGAGGGGGGATATGGTGACATTCTTTAAATTCCTTCATGGTTATGATAGAGTGGATAGGGATCGATATTTTGATATGGCTGGCTCTAGAACTAGAGGTCATAGTTTGAAGCTTGGTAAGAAAACTTCTTTGCAGGATGTAAGGAAATACTTTTTCAGTGTAAGAGTAGTTGATAATTGGAATTGGCTAAGCGAGGAGGTAGTTAATGCTATCTCAATCCATAGTTTTAAGGACAGGTATGATAAGTATCACTAAGTCTAAAATGGAACCGATGAGGAGACGGGAAGATACGAGCTTTGGGCTCTTTCCCGTAAACACAATTAGGTAATCACAATTAGGTAATCACACACACACACACACACACACACACACACACATATATATATATATATATATATATATATATATATATATATATATATATATATATATATATATATATATATATATATATATATATATATATATATATATATATATATATATATATATATTATATATATATAGTTATTTATTTTACTTGCAATCTCATGTATTGGAAAGGTTTTATTGAAAGTTTGTGTTATTACAGATATGCTCTTTCCTGATAATATTGTATAAACATAACTGTCTTAATGTTAACAGCCTTTAGGAATTTTGGATTGTATTCTCTTAAATCTTTGAGGCAAAGAAATAAATAAATTAATTGTTGTTTTATTTCTGCTTATTTTTTACACCCACGTATAGGAGACTGATGGCGACATATCATACCTGGATATTAGAAGTTTTTCGTATATCTTTTTTTCAGTGAATTTAACGCTAGTCTCTCTAGCAATTCTTGATTAGAATTGCTTAGAATTTCGTAGACCGAAACTTAAGGGCAGTAGCCATTTAAAATATCATCTTGGTTTCTTTTAAAGTTTTGTCAAGGTAAAAGTTTCATGTTTTACTTTTTGTTCTGAGCCTCCTGGCTAGTACAGCGGTAACGCGCTGGCCTCGCATTCGCGAGGTCGAGGGATCGCGCCTCGTCCAGGCAAGAGAGCTTAAGCTGTTTACTGGGGAGGTTACTGCTGTTGCTGGTCACCACAGTGGGGGTTAATGCCTGTGCCGGCTGGCGACCGCCCTACGGGTCCTCCATGACCCGTTCCACTCATCCTTGGGTGGAAAATCTAAAAAACAAAGTTTTACTTTTTCTTCAGTCATTCAACAATACCTTCTATAATTATTATTATATGCTATAGAAATTGTAGTTTATTAAACTTCCAGCCAGTGAGATTAGCAAGCGCCACTCCTAGTGTCACAATGTGTGATCTATTGCACCCTAACCTAACTTAACCAGACTAACCTAACCTTAACCTGAGCATCAATCCATTGACGATTCAAAAATAGATTAAATTAATTAGTTGTCATTAAATATTTCCATAACTATGTAAATCACACTGTGTATGTCCAGGTTGACCTTACACTTGCCTTAATTCGGTTTTCATTTATATACATTGGGGTTAAATATAATTTCTAAATTTTGCATGGACCGCGGTAACACAGTGGTTAGAGCACTTGATTCATGAGGTTACAGAAACTACTGGGCATTAGGAAGGCCATCCAGCCTTAAATCCCCATCTCTGACGTGTCTGCGTCCACCCCTATAATGGGGGTAAATAGTGACACAGAAAACTGCCAATATAATTCATAAGTTATGCCAGAAAGAATTGATTTTTAACTCTCAGTCTTAGAAATATTTTCCCTAACTTTATCATCCACGTGTATGTGACATTTTCTTCTTTTAAAACTTTTTATCATTGGTTTGGTTTCGGTTTTACGTCAGGAACTCCCTTTTCAACTAAGGGCTAAGACGGTTGCCTTCTTGCGAAGGACTTGTTTTTGGCAGATGTAATCTTTACCCTGAGTGTATGCCCTTACTAACCTCAGTCCGTGACGGGGCGCGAACCCTCGACCTGCCGCCTCAGAGTCGCGGACGCTACCATTTTGCCACGGGGACTACTGAAAACTTTTTATCATTAATATTCAGTTATTGGGGAAATAAAAGAGTTCAATTCGGTGTCAGTCCCAAGCCCGGATAGATGGGTATTCGGTACCGGGATAAGTATTTAGGCACTCTGAACTAGGCACTTGATAGATGGGTATTCAGTGCCAGGAGAAGCATCTGACACTCAACTTTGAACCCAAACCAGACACTAGGCACTTGAAAAGGTGGTGAAGACAGTGACCCCATATAGACATAGGAAGCGCTACAGATCGAAAAAAAATTATCTACCTTCCCATATTTTTCATTCTCGAAACTTTCCAGGAAATATAATTTTCTAGGGTTCCATTACATACAGTTTAATAGTTGTTCATAAAATGTAATTTTTAAAACTTTGCTGTAAATAATTGTATAAATTTCCCTAACGTATCCAGCTGTAATCAGAGTTTCATCATATAAATATTTATTGTTTTTTTTTTAAACACATACATTCTCTTTTTTTTATTATTAAATTCCTAGGTCCATGCTAATTATAATGTAATGGGTATTCATTAAATATGATGTAATAGGTCTTCACTAAATATAATTCTATAATTTTGCCTTAAATTATTGATTTAAATTCCTTCAGTCATATAACTATAATCAGTGTTGCCAGAATAGATGAATGAGAGAAATGATAAATATAAAACATATACATATAAGCTGGTAAGTCATTGCAAGTATTATAAAGATGAAGTACATTTTTATTTAAATTATAGTATGTACTACCATCTTGTAATTAAAATTTATCTTAAAATGTACCATACATTTGAAAATAAAAGCATCCGCTTTATCTGGCAACCCTGACTATGATCTCTAACTATCATCATATAATTCCTTAATGAGATATTTTCTCTAATGTGACATTTCCTTTCTTAAAAGATATATATATTCTTAAGGACACAGTCTCTTTATCTTTCAGTCTCATAGCTTTAGACTAAAGGGGGGTTTACACGGTCAAACGGTTCGTCGAACGCGGTTCGACAGACAAGTGTTTGAAGTGATGTTCGAACGTGTGAACGGGGTATTTGGTTGTCGAACACGTTCCGTGTTCGACAACCAAATACCCCGTTCACACGTTCGAACATCACTTCAAACACTTGTCTGTCGAACCGCGTTCGACGAACCGTTTGACCATGTAAATCCCCCTTAAGTATCTCACTTTCTGTTTCGTTCTTTTAAAAGACGTCTCTTTAAGGCGATATAGTGCCTCGCTCTTGTATAAAGATTTCGCAGGCGTGTGGTGCCATCGAATTATATTTATGTAACCATGTGTTGATTATTTAATTTATGGCTGTTAGTATTATTATTATTATTATTATTATTATTATTATTATTATTATTATTATTATTATTTTCATAATAACAATAATAATAATAATAATAATAATAATAATAATAATAATAATAATAATAATTTTAATAATAATAATAAAAATAATAATAATAATAATAATAATAATAATAATAATAATAATAATAATAATAATAATAATAATAATAATAATGATAAATATTATTATTATTATTATTATTATTATTATTATTATTATTATTATTATTATTATTATTATTATTATTATACAGTATTCTTGAATGTTACTTATATACTTCCTTCTCCATATTTCTCTTTATTACATCATTTGTATTCTTTCCCTTCCCTTGTGACCTGTGTGCATATGGCGACTTTTTGGCACTGTGCCTCCAGATAGAGTGACACTGGCTCTTAATACCTGGCTGCATTTAACATCGTTTTAAGAGCTTAGAAGTTGATGTCTGTCGTGTGTAAGACTGCTGCAGTGCCTCTTCCTTTAGATAAGGGATTCTCAAACTAGTGGCACATAAATCCCTTTGAAATAATTTCAAATTTTAGGGGAGAGATTTTGTGTAGATATCTCTAATAATATGCTAATGCTGCACATTATAAGGGCTTTTGCGATTTAATAATAATAATCCTCTTATTATGTATCACAATTAGTCCTTATTATGGGGTGTGGACTCATAGTGTGGCTGAGGAATTAAGACTTGATGCCCTGTCTAACGCCCCGCGGTGGGCTTGAATACGGGTTTTCTCTTCCCGAATCGAACGCTTTTAACTGAGTGTCAACTCTGTGTTATTGTAAATCTCATTTAGTTGTGGAAAAGACTACAGATTGACGTCTGTCGTTTCCTTGTCCCTGCCAACTCAGCAGCTTAAATAAGTGTACAGCTTAGAGATAGACAGCTGCTTCAGGTCTTACAAGATTAGCTTAAGAGTTTACATGAAGAATCTCTTCACGATAAAAATCATGCTGGAGATCTTAAGTCTTTGGAGAAAAGCAGTTGATTACCTAGTTGGTTTTAATGTATTGTTGTTTTAGATCACCCACGGATGGGTGGAACGGGTCATGGAGGACCCATAGGGCGGTCGCCAGCCGGCACAGGCCCCAACCCCCCACTGTGGTGCCCAGCAGCCGTAACCTCCCAAGTAAACAGTTTAAACTCTCTTGCCTGGACGAGGCGCGATCCGTCAACCTCGCGAATGCGAGGCCAGCGCATTGCAACTGTACTAGCCAGGAGGATATCTCTACATAAAAAATGTCTTGCTTACCATTTTATAGCTTGGAGATAGAAAGCTGCTTCAAGTGTAAGGTGATTCGTTTAAGTTTTGCCAGAAAAATGTAAACACATTAATGAACCTTGCTAGTCATCATACAGTTTGGAGGTAGATAGTTCTTTCAGGTGTTACAAGATTAGCTTAAGGCCGCTTTCACACCAAAGTGGCACGTCTCAAGTGGGACATGGAACTTGTCACGCCACTTTTGTGTAAAAGGTTTCATATATTTCCGGATGTTCGTTTTCAGCTGGCTTGCAAAGTGCATGCCACGTGTGACGTGCCACTTTGGTGTGAAAGCGGATTAAGTTTTACCTGTGGCATGTCTCCACACTGAAGAATCTGACTTAACATTATACAACTTGGAGATAGATGGATGCCTTTTTGCGTTAGATTAACGTCAGTTTTGATTATCTCCACTTTCAATAATGTTGCTGAACATCTTACAGTTTGGAGGTAGGTAGGGCTCCTCAGGTTTAACAAAACTAACTTCAGCATTATCTAAAGATTATCTCCACGTTAAATAATGTTGCTGAACACCTTACAGCTTGCAGGTAGATGTAGATAAATTGCTTCTGGTGTATCTCCCAAGACTCTTTGTACAACTATTGTTGTCATCATTACTTAGCTCAAAACATGGGATTACCTCGCTGTTACATGATAAGAATGTGCAAAAGAAGTGCTTGTTGATAATAAGAGACAAAGGTTTTCCACTTCTTATCTTATCAATACACAAGGGGGTTGTTTATGTGTTTAACTTAATTCCCCACCTCTAACCTGTCTTTGTCCACCCCATTTGAATGGGGATTAATAGTGCCACACTTATAAAAAGCATAAAAGGGAAAATAACAATTAAGAGCAGCGAAGTTTCCCACTTCTGTAAGATCGTAAGTGATACAGTTGGTAATGTCTTAAATACAAAGATGGATAATTTTTGTGCTGTGGTTCGAACCCTTTAATTCCAGTGAGCTATGAGGTGAGGAATGAGATGATTTTTTTTTTTTTTTGGTGGGGTGTACGAGGTAAGGAATGAGTTTAGTGTGTGTGGTTTTTTTTTGTATGTTTGTGTGTTTTGACTCGGCCACGCTCCTTACAAAGAGGGATTGCTACCACTCAACTAGTTTATGTACTCAAAAATAATGTGATGGATAGTTTTTTCTGAAATATATGAAAATAGTTTCCTTATCTCAGGAAAAACTTTTGGTCTCGTTGCAAGGCTCACATCTTTGTAGGTGTCTTCATTTAATCTGTCGAGTGGAGAGAGGCTAACAGACAGCGATCACTACTTTTTAATCTCCCTCAGGTGCCACTTACCCGTCACGTAACTAGGCGATCTTGATCTCTGATCGCTTTGTAATATAATTAAATATATCACTTGAACCGTTCTTAAAAGAGAACATTTAATTTTTATCGGATTTTAAATCATAATGGTAGCGTCCGCGACTCTGTGTCGGCAGGTCGAGGGTTCGCGCCCCGTCACAGACTGAGGTTTGTAAGGGCATACACTCAGGGTAACGATTACATCTGCCAAAACAAGTCCTTCGCAAGAAGGCAACCGAGTGGTTAGGATACTTGACTCTAGAGTTGACAGTCTCGCGATTGATCCCACCGTTGGGGGGTTAGGAAGGGCATCCAGCCATGATTCCTCAGCCACAATATTTCTGTGTTCATTCCCAGAGTAGTAGTTACGCATAAAACAAGGATTATAATAGATTATTTATATATTTTACTTCATTCTATAGTTTATATAATAATACTGTAAATCGTGAAAAACTGTATTGTACAAATAAATTCATGCAAGTGTAGTCTCCGTGGCAAAATGGTAGCGTCCGCGACTCTGAGGCGGCAAGGTCGAGGGTTCGCGCCCCGTCACTGACTGAGGTTAGTAAGGGACATACAGTCAGGGTAACGATTACATCTGCCAAAAAAAGTCCTTCGCTAGGAAGGCAACCGTCCTAGCCCCTTAGTAGAAAGGGGAGTTCGTGACGTAAAACCGAATCCGAATAAATTCATCTAAGAGTAATTGATCCTGTAACATACAGATGATCTTTGAAATGAAAGAAAACCTGTTGTGGTAGTTGTTGTTACTGAGGTATTAGAAGGTAGAGGCGATTCTGCCCTCTGTCCTTTGGTCTGTTTTGACAGATGTGTCGTCACCTGGCGACGCCCTGACGAGACGAACCATAACGGCATTTCTGGTGGTGACCCTCAACCACCTACCTGTAGGGTGATGAGATAATTTTATCTACCTTGTGTGTGTGTGTGGTGTGTGTGTGTTTGTTTTTTTTTTTTCT
Source organism: Halocaridina rubra (assembly GCA_037179515.1). Classification (NCBI taxonomy): domain Eukaryota; kingdom Metazoa; phylum Arthropoda; class Malacostraca; order Decapoda; family Atyidae; genus Halocaridina; species Halocaridina rubra. The sequence continues at coordinate 111,289 of JAXCGZ010005814.1, forward strand.
TCACCTGGACGTTCAAAGAAAGTGTCCCGCATATGCTTAAAAGGGCATGGCAGAAATAATAGATTCAGAATCAGTAAAACGAGACAGGCAGAAAGAATAGTGTAAGGAATAAAGATCTTACTTGTTTATTTATGCTTTTATTATATATTTTTGTTCTTCTTTCTTCTTCTTTGTTTTTAGGTGTCTTACTCGCTGCTATTTTTTTTTTTTCATTTTTAGTTGTACTTAAATGTTACATAAACAACACTGAACTGTTACCATACATTCTGTAATGATAGGGAAAAGGCCCATTAGAGAAACTAGCACAAAAAAGTATATGACCTATTTATTAATTCCGTGACTGCAACGGGTCACTTTCTCGTAGAACAGTACAAGAATCCACAGACAACAAAGCGTACATCTTTTATAGTAAAGATGTTGGATATTTATTCACGGTAAGCCCAAGGGAAAAAACTTAGCAACAATTAATTATATAAACAGGAATTGCAACCTTGACATTTCCCCACCAGACAAAATTCCCTCCTAGGACAAAAGTCCTCTAGACAAAACTCCCTTAGAAAAATAACCACCCCCTAAAGGACATAAACCCCATAACCTAACGTAACCTAACCTAACCTAACCCAGCCCTATCTAGCCAGGATGATTTTTTTTTTTTTTTTTTTTCCGGCAGGGTTGGGATTTTGTGTGGGACTCTGTCCTAGGGAGTTTTCTGCGGTGGGCATTTTGTCCTCATCCCTTATAATATCTGCATTTATGATCTGCATAGCCTTTGTAATAGAGATGTTGGGACCCTTATGCAAGTATGAAGTCATAGGAATAAATATATAGTTCAAAGAAGTCTTAGCCAACTGCCGTTCGTTGACAGATAAATTACCTATTCAGCTGAGCTAAGGTATGCCATGGCTCTTTGCCACGTGACAGACTCGTGTAGATGCGTAGTACCCCCTTAGTGAGGGCGGAGGGGCTATGTCGGAGGTATGTTAGAAGGAAGTAATGTTAGGGTGTTTACAAGAGGGTATTTGAGGGTCTAAACACCCGTAGCTGCATATTATATGAGATGTATTTTTGAGACTGACTGTAGATGCAGATAGCTACATATTCTACAAACTTCATTTTGTTCTTACCTGCCCTAACTAATCATAACAAATAAATGAGATTAAGGAAAGCTAATCACTCCCAACAGATAAAGGAGGAACTGCTTTTACCTGTTAATCTTAGGGTTGGTTAGGTTAAGTTGGTATATGATAAACTTAAATTAAAAGATTTAAAAGGGTCATTTGTTGCAAAGATTATTTTCTTTGCTAGGTAAGGAGGGATTAGCTGTACCAGTGAAAGTAGTTTAAGATTATCTTCACAAGTAGTCACTGGGAGGGATTATTTCTAACTAATCCTATAAATTAACGATCAGCTATTTGCTTCGCATTTAATCGTGGATTAGCTTAGTGTTTCTTATCTGGCAGAGCGTGTACCTGATGCCAAAGTGACTTAATGTCTCCATAATTATCCCTGGAATGAGAGGAACAGAAGTTTGACCAGTACCACCCAGTTTTAAGGGGGGTTTACACAGTCAAACGGTTCATCGAACGCGGTTCGACAGACAAGTGTTTGAAGTGATGTTCGAACGTATGAACAGGGTATTTGGTTGTCGAACACGTTTGTCTAACGTGTTCGACAACCAAATACCCCGTTCACACGTTCGAACATCACTTCCAACACTTGTCTGTCGAACCGCGTTCGACAGACAAGTGTTTGAAGTGATGTTCGAACGTGTGAACAGGGTATTTAGTTGTCGAACACGTTCGACAAACGTGTTTGACAACCAAATACCCCATTCACACGTTCGAACATCACTTCAAACACTTGTCTGTCGAACCGGGTTCGACGAACCGTTTGACCGTGTAAACCGCCCTTTACAGCTACCTACATGTTACCAAGCTCCATCCTGCGTCCACCCCTTTTTGAATGGGGATTCATAGTGACGTATAAAACGGAAACAACATCAATATATTCCTCAGCAAATCTAGGAAAAAAGGCAGTCGAGGAAAAAATCTATAAAATCACAACAGAAAGATTGTTCCTAACTTAACCTAACTTGTTTTCTTGCGTTGTTTTGCTCAAGAGACAGGATAAATTTCCTATGTTTACGTTTGGGTACAGCCCTTTTATAAATTATGTGGACAGTATTGAAGGATCACATTTGTCCAATAACATGTTTTTAAAAATATTTTTTTAAAACTTTGCTTATGTTATTTAAATATTAATATAAATGTTTTCCTCGCCAAAATTGTGATTTTTTCCCCTGTGACTGTTAAAGCTACTCGTGACATAAACGGAACAGCGGCAGCACAGTAGTTAGAGCACTTAACTTGGGAGGTGATATGTCCCCTCTATGGAGCCCATCTTGCCTTAATATCCCAGCCTCAGCCTCTCTGTGTCCACCTCCGTCCTGTACTTTCCTATCGTGTATCGTTCCCTTATTTCTGTCTTGTCCTTAACCTTCTGCTTTTTCTTCGTCTTAATGTTTTCTTCATGCCCGGGCTTGATGAGGGCAGCTTTTATTTTTTACCTGTCGCGTTGTCACAATCATAAAAAAAAAACTAATATTACTGCAGAAGACTGAATGCAGGACTATTTGGGTCGAGCAAGTTGCTCTACAAAGGTATATGGAGAGGAAGGGATGAAAGACAGTTCTTACATCCATATACATAGGTCGCAAACCGGTAGGGAAGTACTCTATGAGATAAAAAAAAAAATGGAGGCTTGATCGACCATCAACCCATCCAATCTCTATTCTTAAGCATAGTCTTTCATGGGTGTGCCATCACCCGAAGAATGGTAAAGCCAATCTCTCTCTCTCTCTCTCTCTCTCTCTCTCTCTCTCTCTCTCTCTCTCTCTCTCTCTCTCTCTCTCTCTCTCTCTCTCTCTCTCTCTCTCTCTCTCTCTCTCTCTCTCTCTCTCTCTCTCCATGTAGCCTATGTATGTATGCATACTTGCATGTGTGTTCGTGTATGAAAGTCTGTCTGTCTATATGTATGGATGGATGTATGATTTATGTATGTATATCTAACAAGGAGTATACTCCAAATTTATAGCGTATGCATACATGCATGTGTGTATGTGTATGAAAATCTGTATATGTGTATGGATGGATGTATGATGTATGTATATCTAACTAGGAATATGCTCCATATTTATAGCATGTTTATTTCTGCAGAGCTTCCCGGCTTTACTATGTAAAGATGTTCCGGTTTTACGTCACGGACTCCCTTTTCAACCAAGGGCTAGGACGGTTGCCTTCTTGCGAAGAACTTGTTTTGGCAGATATAATCGTTACCTTGAGTGCATGCCCTTGCTAACCTCAGACCGTGACGGGGCGCGAACCCTTGACCTGACGCCTCAGAGTCGCGGACGCTACCGCTTGAGCCACGGTGACTACTTTACTATGTAAAGATATTCGAATTTTTTGCCCAAGATCTCTTAACCTGAGAGAATCATAAGAGGATCTTTCAAATCTTAACATTTGATACATTATTAGATGGGTCAGTGTAAATTTCTGTATATTTTAACAACAGTGATGATGATGGTGGTTTTGGACTGTTAAAAAATAATTACTCTTCATTACCTGTATGTTGTTTGCCGTTTTATGTATCACTGTAAGTCCCCATTATGGGGGTGGACATGTGTTTGTGTTTGTCCCCTTGTTGATAGAGAGAGAGAGAGAGAGAGAGAGAGAGAGAGAGAGAGAGAGAGAGAGAGAGAGAGAGAGAGGAGAGAGAGAGAGAGAGAGAGAAACCTTCAGAATGCATTTTCAAAACAAAAATATTTGTACACGGTTTTAAGGACTTGTTTGACCCCTCGTCAGGACGTAATTACTGGTTGGTCAAAGACATGTTACGCCATCATCAACTGTGTCGATTGTCGTGATTAGATAATGTTTCATGGCTCAAAAGTATCGATTATGATCCTTATGTATGAAATTATTGGAGACTTTGTTTTGAATTTTTACTTTAAAAAAGTTTATTTTTGTGTATTTCCGTTGGGGCCGCGGTACTTCATTGGTAGTATGCTTGAGTCGGGAAAGGACTTACACGGGTTTGATCTTACCGAGGAGCGTTAGAAAGGGCATTCATCATTAATCCCCCAGCTCCTACGTGTCGGTATCCGCCCTCATTCGAATGGGGACTAATTATGACACACAAACGGTGCTTATATATTTCAATAATGGTTTCCAGGTATCAGCTAATGTAAATACAGAATACGTATGCACGCAGATGTATACAATTATTGCGATTATTATTATTATAACTGCATTAGTTTTTGTATTGCTAGAAGACGAGAAAGCTCAAACAGTTCTTCTTTTAATTAAAATATGTTAACTCTTACAAAGAACACACACACACACACACACACACACACACACACACACATATATATATATATATATATATATATATATATATATATATATATATATATATATATATATATTATATATATATATATATATATATATATATATATATATATAAATATATATATCATATCATATTTAAACTGATTTTACTGTTTTAAACTATACTTAAAATGCAGATCGAATTTAATACATATCTTTTATTGCACTATTATTTTGATATATGGAAGTAGCTAATTATATTAGTTATATACATTGGCTATATGATAATATTCTTCATTTATATACATACAGGCTTACCCAGTGATCTGGCAAACTATTGTTTTGTGGGTGTGCGTGGTGCCAACTAGAGTGAGTGGTGGCATTGGCGACAGGCCGCCGGGCGTGCGCATGGTGGGGATGGATGGCACATGTGTGTGTGTTTTGGGAGCCATGGCAGTCGCTAGCTACCAGTGTAGCCTAGGTCTTGGCGCCGGTTGTGTGTGCGTGTATTAAAACACGAAGTGTGTTGCATCGAGGGCGTATATATGCATATATCGATGTCATAGAGTTCTCTGTAAAGTATTTGTTGGTGGCATGTGACCCTGTCAGTGTCAGAGTGGCGCCATATTTCAGTTTTCACGTGTGACATTCATGATGCAATAACTGTTCATATAATTTATGAAGATCTTTTAATAATTCGTGATGTGTAACAGTGAAATTTTATAAAAAAATAAAATAAACTGATTGTTTTACATATATACACATACACACACATACATATGTGTGCTAAGATTTTTAAATATGCATTTGCACTCTTAGTAAAGATTTTTGTCATCCATACATTCATACTTTTCAAACTTCGAATCTATAAAAGGTTGTGAAAAGAACTATATTGAATACAAGGTATTTATCTATACCAATGTAAGATTAGAATTTCATTTACAATTATGTGAACAATAGACACCAATAATAAGTGATATTCATGTGAGCAAATAAATATTTACTTTGAAACTCCGATTATACTGGTGGTTCATTACAAAAATATTGATTTTTTTTTATGGAATTGGTCATTCTAATTCGTAAACTTAATTAATAGGTTTCAAAAATTGGTCGAAGTTAATATACATGGTGTCCACAAAGTCTGGGTACATAGGAAATTTCACTATGGAGACCTATTCAGTCGAGTTCACCTGAATTTTGTAAAGCGCATCATTTTATGCATTGAAAATGATGGAAATCATATTGACAATATTATTTATTAACATTAGATTTAAATAAAATTGTTTTGTTTTAAACAAAATTTTATTTATATCTAATGTTAATACATAATATTTTCAATATGATTTCCATCATTTTCAATGCATAAGTTGATGCGCTTTACAAAATTCAGGTAAACTCGACTGAATAGGTCTGCATAGTGAAATTTCCTATGTACCCAGACTTTGTGGACACCCTGTACTATGAAAATGTAGATACAATTGTTGACCTTTTGTTAAGGTGCCATAATCACTGATATCAATGATGGATAAGTGCCAACTTGGAAAAGAAACTTGGATTTTTCAGTGTAAAATGTGGCACTGGTATAATAAGTTTATCAGCATACACTCAGGATAACGATTACATCTGCCAAAACAAGTCTTTCGCAGGAAGGCAAAAGTCCGAGCCCTTAGTTGAAAAGGGAGTCTGTGACGTAAAACCGGAACAAAGAAAAGAAAGAAAAAAGTACTTGATGGATCATTGTGTAATTTAATATTTTTTTTTTATTAAACCAGTAATTGTATATGAGGACATCAGCTCGTAGTCAGTCTTTCTTATATTCAAATATTGTCTTCACTATTTTTTTTTTTTTTTTTTACTTTTCTGTGTTACTATTATGTCCGTATTTGGGGGTAGACAGAAACGGATTGAAGTTGGGGAATGAAGGCTGGATGACCTTCTAATCGCCCCTCCGTGAACTTGAACGCAATTACGTCACCTGCTGAGTCGAGCATTCTTCCACTATGCTACAGCGGTCACATTACTTTATATATATATATATATATATATATATATATATATATATATATATATATATATATATATATATATATATATATATATATATATATATATATATATATATATATATGTATACACACACACACACATATATATATAAATATATATATATATATATATATATATATATATATATATATATATATATATATATATATATATATATATATATATATATATATATATATATATATATATATATATATATATATATTTCCAATGTTTATATCATCTACATGACATGCAATGTGAACATACAGATAGATGTGTGGAGTCAGTAGTGGAATAGTATCTTCACAAGCTCGAACTTTGATAAGAGCAACATGGTCCGTGTCTCAGCTCTTGTGTAAAAAAAAAATAAGATGCAATGGGACACACACACACCACACACACACACACACACACACACACACACACTCACACACACACACACACACACACACACAGATTGTAACATTCTTTGGTCCTTTGTAATATGCTTAATACAAATTGCAAGGAATTCAAGTTTAGTCTCTTCACTCTATCTTGCAAAGTGAACAACGTGAAACAGTGCCAAGGAGAGGGCCAAAGTCTTCATTTTATCAGTGCCATTCTCTGTATGCGTAATGGTATTACTAAATCAACTGCTAATTAACTTCCTTTTTCGATGAATTTCATGCATCTGTTAGACGCTAAAAGGAATAATATATATATATATATATATATATATATATATATATATATATATATATATATATATATATATATATATATATATATATATATATATTTTTTTTTATTTTTTTTTAAATTAATTTATTTTCTTCAGTCAGAATACAGAAAGGATAAATTATTTTTGGTGTCTTTGTGTTTCACTGTCAGTACCCATTTAAATGGGGGTGGACGCAGACAGGTTGATGCTTGGGGAAATACGGCTGGATGCCCTTCCTAAAACAAAAAAAGATGAAGTATCTGGTTTTATTTCTGTCCGAATAAAAAAGGCTCAGTAATTTTTATTCCCTTTGTGTGTTTCGCTATTAATCCCCATTTTAATAGGGGTGGACGTAGATAAGTTGATGCTGGGGGAATTAAGACTGGATATCCTTCCTAACTCCCTACGGTGGAAACAAAAACGGGGGTGTCACTCCTCGTGTTGAGCGCTCGACCACTGAGCTAACGCGGCTCCTAAAAGAAGGATCATTTATACTATAGAAGAATTAGTATCTGCAAGAGTTCCTCTCACAATAATATTCCCTCTTTTCATCGTAACTATAATGAAATGATCTAAAATTTTTATATAGAATAAATATGGTGAATATTACTAAAGAACATTGTCTCCAGATTGACTACAAATAGATTTTTTTTAAATAAATCATTAGAAATTCCCATTTTTACAGTCCATTATCTATTATAGAAACAAAATTTAAAAATTACTTTCCATAACAGGGGAGTCATTGCCCCCCCAGACCCGCTTACCTAACCTAGCTATTCCTTACCTAACTTAGTATTAGACGGGAATTCTAAGCCCCTAATTCACAAGTACTCTGGTACGTAGTTACTGTAGATATCTTTTGATAACTTCAATGTTCATATTAGAAAACGAAACATCTCTGATTTTTTTCTAATAAACTTAAGACATTCCCTACAGAGACAGCAGAAGGAGTATTATTTGTAACAAATAAAACACTGTTTTTGTTTTTGCAGTCAAATCCATCTTGGCTCTGAAATGTGAAAATCTTGTTTATGCTTTATTTTTCCTTGTTGGTGGAAGATTTGACTTTGATGTTTTATTACAGATGCTGGTCTGTTTTCCCCTAGCCAGTATTTTTTTTTTATGATTACAGTGAATAATAATAATAATAATAATAATAATAATAATAATAATAATAATAATAATAATAATAATAATAATAATAATAATAGTAATAATAATAACCTTTACGACACGCAGGGGAACACGGAGGAAGTATTCTTACTCTCTGAGAGAGGGGGTTAAGAATGCTTCCTCCGTGTTCCCCTGCGTGTCGTAAAAGTCGACTAAATGGGGCATAGTGAGGAGGCTGGGAATCCTCTCCTCTGTATTTAATTCCCACGAAAAGTCAAAGTATTGTCTTTGACTTAGCCACCCTCCTTATAAGGGGGAATATGGCTTTGGTATATGGATGGATGGAATAATAATAATAAAAATAATAATGATAATAACAATAATAATAATAATAATCGTTTCATTAAACAGCCGCTTTCACTTTTAATATAGTGTTACATTCATGAAACTATATATAAATTCAAGCCTGCGCATAACCTCCTCTTCTACCGTCAACCCTTTTCATGGTGTCTTTTCGTTATGGAGAGTGTGTGTTATGCGAGGAGCAGAACATAGCGTTTGGAATAGTAATAGATGATCTGAGTATTATCGCCTCCTTATATAGGTTGGAGTGAGCCACGCCAAATAGGGAGACGCAGCGTTGCCAACCATGGGGAAATTTCCCCAGAAATGATAATTCTGGTTGTTTATTGGGTTTTATTGGGGGTTGTTTTTTGGAAATTAGTGTTTTTGTTTTTAATAGATTTCCTTATATATATATATATATATATATATATATATATATATATATATATATATATATATATATATATATATATATATATATATATATATATATATATATATATATATATATATTACATTCTAAATGTTATTTTGTATGTACAACTTCTGTGTAAGTGAATAATTTTATGATAACTTCTCATATATTAAAAAAATAAATTTATATAAATAGGACACTATTTACATAAGTGCCAACTTGGAAATTAAACTTGGATTTTCAGTGTAAAATGTGGCACTTGTATAATAAATTTATCATTTATGAAATCAATTAAAAAAAAAAGTACTTGGTTGGTCATTGCAGCATTGGAAACTTTCATTAAAGCAAGAGGTGTACATGAGAAAATTTTTAGACAGATCGAACTCTGGTTCTAACCTCGAAGAGGATGCCTCGGAGCTAATGAGGAATTGGAACCTGACTATTATCAACAGCCATCAACTGTATAGCCTCCTGGCTAGTACAGTGGTAACGCACTGGCCTCACATTCGCGAGGTCGACGGATCGCGCCTCGTCCAGGCAAGAGAGTTTAAGCTGTGTACTTGGGAGGTTACTACTGTGGCTTGGGACCACAGTGGGGGGTTGGGGCCTGTACCGGCTGGCGACCGCCCTATGGGTCCTCCATGACCCGTTCCACACATTTGTGGGTGGAGAATCTAAAACAACAAGCCATCAACTGAGGATTACGGACCCCAACTTTGCACCCAACTTAAGAATACAGAATATTTTTTTACTAGTACATATTAGGTTAGGTTAGGTTAAGCTAAGTTAGGTTGGGTTAGGAATAGTACTTCAGATGTGCTTAATTAAAACAGCATTTATCTCAGTATAAACAGCTAAATATCCTGGAATTAACTTATGTTTTATCAAATCAGTTTTTACGAAGCTAATAGAATCTGAGCTTGGCTTTTATCAAGAGTGATCAATTGAAGAGTACGAACCTGTGCTTTACCACAACTGAAGAATTAGAACTTATAAAAATTTCCGGTCCCAATGCTTCATGAGCTCTGATCCTGGTTAGAGGAACTTAAAAATTTCCTCTTCAATTGATTGTATCTCTGTTTTTGATACTGTCAGGGTATAGGCATCACGTCCATCGTATTTTTACTTTCTCAGAGAGTCCTGGCTATGCTTTGACTCGGCCAAGCCCACTAAGGATGATTATGGCCCTTATATAGATAGACTTGCAGAGAATAATGGCACTATTTTAATGCCTATAATTGACTGTTTCCTTCCAATAATTACGCGGATGTGGCACCATTGACAGTGACGTCACTCAAACTGTATTCTGCTGAGGGACCAATGAGAGAGAGAGAAAGAGAGAGAGAGAGAGAGAGAGAGAGAGAGAGAGAGAGAGAGAGAGAGAGAGAGAGAGAGAGAGAGAGAGAGAGAGAGAGAGATACATACACAATAAATCTAGAATATGATAAATTTAATAATTTAAGGATATTATTTTTGTTGTTGTTGTGCGTCATTTTATTCATCATTATCTATCCCCATTCGAATGGGGGTGGACACAGATTGGTTGGAGATGGGGATTGAATGAATTATTTAGTAAATTAACTTATCTGTATTGTCTGAGCAGAGAAGATGAGATGTACTCGTAAATGCAAACGCAAGTGAGCCCCATCTTGGTACTTAAATGAACAAGTCCACTCATGTGTACTTTTTTCTTTTATGATAATATATTTATTTGCGCAGTTTATATGTCAATAGAATAGTGTTGTTGTTGTGTGTTGTTGTTTGCCGTGTTATGTGTCACTATGTAAGGGCATACACTCAGGGTAACGATTACATCTCCCAAAACAAGTCCTTCGTAAGAAGGCAACCGTCCTAGCCCTTAGTAGAAAAGGGAGTTCGTGATGTAAACTCGAATCCATTAAATCCCATTCGAATGGGGTAGATATAGACAGGTTGGAGCTGGGGATTAATGTCTGGATGCTCTTCTTAGCTCCCCACGGTGGGCCCGAACACGGGTTTGTCACTTTTCGAGTCGAGCTCTCTAGTGCGCTACCGCGAGCCTCAGATACCTATAGAACAATAATTTGAGTAAAATGAACTGAGACGTTTATTAGTATCTTAATTTCTTGCTCTTATAATTATCAGATAGATGTCAGACGAAGGATTTCTTCTTCTTCTTTCCTCCTCCTCCTTCTCCGTCTTCTTCTTCTTTTCCTTCTTCTTCTTCTTCTCCTTCTCCTTCTCCCCCTCCTCTTCCTCTTCCTCCCCCTCCTCCTCCTCCTCCTTCTTCTTCTTCTTCTTCTTCTTCTTTTCGTTTTACTTATTTATTCACCATAGTTACGGAACTGAAATTTTTACACTATCGAAACCTTGAGCTCATCAAATTAATGCATCAGATGATGTACTCATTGGACCTGCTGAAGTAACAGAGGTTACCGCCCACGGACGCCATCTCCCACCTTGTTCTTCTTCTTCCCACGTGGTTCTGGCGAAAAGTGCGCACATTGGTGCGTCTATATGTATATTGGATTCTTTTCTCTCTCTCTCTCTCTCTCTCTCTCTCTCTCTCTCTCTCTCTCTCTCTCTCTCTCTCTCTCTCTCTCCTCTCTCTCTCTCTCTCTCTCTCTCTCTCTCTCTCTCTCTCTTGATCTTCCATCATAAAAGTAGTGATAACGATATAATGCATTTATTCTAAACTTTTCTCATTAACTTTTATCTAATCTTATCTTTGAGTCATCTTATGTCAATATGATACCGTGTTATTACCTGTCTTCACTTAACTGTTATTGCATCCTAAATCACTTACGAATGAAATGGTATATACTCGTATGTATATATGTATACAGATAGATAGATAGATATGGTTATACGTACAAATATTTGAATATAAATTAATAAAGAAAAAAAATTGGAATTGCAAAATCCGCTGTCATATTTAATAAAATATTTGAAGAAATAATTTGCTCTCTCTCTCTCTCTCTCTCTCTCTCTCTCTCTCTCTCTCTCTATATATATATATATATATATATATATATATATATATATATATATATATATATATATATATACCTTCCTTGCGTAAATATATTATTCTGGTTATCAAATACTTGTTTTTTTTCTTAATTTCAAAAGATATTTGATGTTACATTCTTATAAACCGCCGTAGAGTAACTAGTAGAGTGTTAGACTCGGCAGGTGACAGACCTGCGCTTGAGCCTGCGGCTGGGCGATAAGAAGGTAATCCAGCCTCAGTTCCTCAGCTCCAATCTGTCTCTGCCCATTCCCAATTGAGATTAATAGTGACACATAAAACGTAAAAAAAAAAAATCACGATTTTATTTTTTTAAATTCTTGAATATTGGCGTAGTAATTCCGAATAGCTTATCTTCCAAAAAGAGGAGAATTCTTATCGCGAATGAATGGTTAGCTCTGACTCCTTTATCTTTCAGTTTTTTTATGCATTAAATCTTTTCATTCATATGTGTATATGTATGTATGTACTAAAGTTTATGTATATAGGTATGTATGCACTTATTTGTATGTATAAAGTTATGTATAATATATGCGAATATGCATTATATATGTATAAACAAATATGTATGTATTTCTGTATAATACCTAGGAATATGTATGTATGTATTTCTGTATAATACCTTCGAGTATGCATGTATGTACGTATGCCTGTCAGCATAACCAAGTATGTATATATGTATACAGCAAGCCTTACTATGGTATAGATATGTATCGCGCCTACATTACCTAAATAAAACTCAAAAACATTATTACGTTTAGATGTACCCCACATACCCCATGCAAGTATGTAGGGTATTGCCATCACAGTACAGTATGTGCAGGAAGTCATGCCCTGATGGAGAGATGTGACAAGTGCCGGCCGGTGTGTGCGTATGTTTGAAGGCTTCTCTGTGTGTGTGTGTGTGTGTGTGTATGTCGTCCTTTGGGTAGTAGTAGTAGTGGTGGTTATTGGTTGGTAGTGGTGGTAGTGGTAGTAGTAGCCGCCATTCTGTATCGGGCAGCAGGTTTTACAGGTAAATCAAGTCCCAGTGAGGGTCAGGATTGTCTGTTAACTCAGTAATCTCTAGACTCGTCAGTGTGCCTCTGCACGTCCTCGCGATAAGTACGGTGTGTTTGTGTCCTGAATATGTTCTTATTTCTCTGGATCTTACGAAACGAAGGAATTGAATGCTCAATGATCGTGTTAAATGTCCTTAAAGAAAACAAAAAACATGTGAAGTTTTTGAATCGATATTATTCAAAGAAAATAAATACATAATTTGATTAAATTAGCACTTATCTCGAATATCAGCTGATTGTTGTCTTTGGAAAATAAATGTGATTTGGTCATTTTAGTAAGTTTTAATATGAAAAAATGCACGAAACGTAGTGAAATAGTCCCTTATTTTATGCTGTTAAAGGCAGAAATTGAGTGATATGATACGTATTTTATTGATCAAATACAAATCAACACCGGTAACTGATGTGTGATGGTGATGCCAAGTGTTGTGAAACTGGGCACTTGGTGGAGGGGGGTAGGGGGTGGGAGTGCCTCTCTTTTAATTTCGTTCACACATGCAGTGACGTCCTTGCAGGTTTTAGTGTTTGTTTGTTTATTTGCTCGTTTTTATTCGTAGGGGAAATTGAAAAGCTGCAGCGAAATAAATGTGAAAAAGAAAAAGTTTGTTTGGTGAAAATGCTTCAGATAATTAAAGCTGAAATGAATACATGATTTTTACATGGCAACTCGCCATTTTTTTTTTATTTAATCAATGATTTTATTTATTTATTTATTTATTTGATTCTCTATTTATATTTTTTTATTCATCTCTTTATTTATGTACTTAATTTTTTTTATTAAATTATACAGTCAATTTCTCGAAGATTTTTTTTTTTTTTTTTTTTTTTTTTTTTTTTTAGCTAGTGGGCATGCATATTTTCTCGCATCGAAGGACGAGCTCAT
>JAXCGZ010005815.1:0-120000 GCA_037179515.1 Halocaridina rubra
GAGAGAACTTCAGAAATACTTAAATTGTCTGTATGAGTGGTCAGAGCAGTGGCTAATTAAGTTCAATACTTCTAAATATACTGTAATGAGAATGGGTACAAGTGCCAGAAGGCCCAAGCTTGAATACTCAATAGCAGTAGCAGAACTTCAAGAGACGGAGAATGAGAGAGGTCTAGTAAACATACTGGCAGATTTGTCTCCAGAAATGCATATATAAATGGCATAGTAAGGGCAGCATGTGCTTTCTTAGCAAATGTAAGGTTAGCCTTCAGGCACATGGACAAGGAAATGTTCAGAAATATTTATGTAACCTATGTGAGGCCAAAGCTTGAATATCCATCCCCCTTTTGGAATCCACACTTGAAAAAGCACGTAGTTAAGCTGGAAAAAGTTCGAAGACATGCCACGAAACTGGTGCCAGAAATAGGCCATCTCAATTATGAGGAGAGGCTGAGGGAATTAGACTTACCATTACCTGAAGTAATAGAATGAGGGGGATATGGTGAGAGTTTGTAAATTCCTTCATGGTTATGACAGAATGAATAGGGATCGATAATTTGATATGGCTGGCACTTGAACTAGAGGTCATAGTTTGAATCCTCGTAAGAAAGCTTCTTTTGCAGGATCTAAGAAGTGCTTTTTTAGTGTAAGAATAGTTGATGATTTGAACTGGCTAAGCGAGGAGGTAGCTAATGCTAACTCAATCCATAGTTTATAGGACAACTATGATACCTATCACTGAGTACAAAAATGGAACTTAACCAGCAGACGGGGAGGTCCGAGCATGGGGCTCTTTCCCGTAAGCACAATTGGGTAATTACACACTAGTATACCTAGAAAGAGAAATTTACCAGTGATATAGAAAGCGTCACTGCAGTTTTTACGAACCTGAGAGCAACGAAGAGAAACCATTAAGAAAGTACAAAGGTTAGAGCCAAATGAGGAAAACTTCTCAGATGATCTAACCAGGAAAAACTTTTCCTACTTCCTGCATTCCTGTATCATATGCTTTCTCGCTCCGGAGAAATCGCAGTATTGCGTCATTGAGCTCGGGTATTCCCGATTATGGAAATGGTTATCTCTTCCGATATCTTTTTTCTTTGGAGTTGATCCGACGAGGAGAGTTTTTCCTTGTTTAATAATAGAACTATAAAGAATTATATATATATATATATATATATATATATATATATATATATATATATATATATATATATATATATATATATATATATATGTATGTATTAAAAAGCATATAGAACTTGAATTTTGAATTATGCACACGACTCTTGCAATATTTCTTTCAGAACCGAGTTAAGACTTATAGTGTTTTGAAATTTATTGGACTGTAATATTGATGCAAATCATAACTCCTTCATGCATACATACATATATAAATACATGCATACATACATACATACATGTCAAATATATATATATATATATATATATATATATATATATATATATATATATATATATATATATATATATATATAATTTTTTTTTCGCCATCTCCCTCGGAATATCCTGCTGTACAGCCTAGCAATTTAATATACAAACTGAGGCATTTATTGTTCATTCAGAAATCTTCATCTTCCTTCGTCCTTATTAATCCCACTGAGTAGCAGGGTCGGTCGCTCGAGTCAACTTCCTCCACTTGTTCCTATCCCTTGCATCTACCTCCTCCAATCCAACTTCAACCATATCTCTCCCCACCACGTCCATCCATTTGATCCGCTGGCACCCCACACTCCTTCTCCCTATCACTGGCATGTTCTTAGCTCTCCTGCTTGGTTCCTCCTCCCCTCTTCTTACTACATGGCCATAGTATCTCAGACGAGCTTCCCTAGCCTTCTCTTAGACATTACAAATTCCACACATTCTTCTTATATCTCGACTCTCCCTTCTCTCCAGTAGTGATGATATTCCAGCAATCCATCTAACCATCCTCATTTCTGTTCTCTCCAACAGTCCCTCCTCTCTCCTCCTAAATGACCAAGCTTCTGCCCCATATAGCAGTACAGGCCTGACCACTGTCTTGTAGATCATTCTGAGTTTTAACGGCATTTTCTTGTCTAAGATGACTCCAGTCACTTCTTTCCATTTTCGCCATGCTTCCCTCACTCTCTGTCTCACTGCTTTCTCAGTACCTCCCTCCTCTGTTAATACTGATCCCAAGTAGTTAAAGTCACTGATCTGACTTAGCACTGTACCATCTTCCATTTGGAGGTTTACCTCTTCCTGACCTCCTTTACTACTAACCATTAGCTCTGTCTATCCTGGGTTTACTTTCAATCCTTTCTTTTCGAGATCCCTTTTCCATGCTAAAAACCTTTCTTGCAGTTCATCTTCTGTGTCTGCTATAATGACTAAATCATCGGCAAACATCAGTTCCGACAGCTCTTCATTATTTCTTAACTCTCTTGTCAAAGTATCGATAACAACGAGGAACAAGAACGGACTCAGAGCTGATCCCTGATGGAGGCCGACCTCCACAGGGAATGCCTCAGTCTCCCCATATTTTGTCTGTACGGTGGTTCCTGCCCCCTCATACATCATCTTCACTATTCTTACTAACTTACTAACTATTCTTACCACTCTTCTCGGTACCCTATCATACGCGTTTTCAAGATCAAAAAAACATTTAAACTTTTTTGTTTCCTTCTAAATACTTTTCTTGGACTTGACGTACTATAAAAATTGCATCCACTGTGCTCTCTCCTTTCATAAATCCAAACTGCTGTTCATGTATATCTATCAAGACTCTCAACCTTCCTTCCACTAATCTTTCTAATATCTTAAATACATGCTCCAAAAGCTTTATTCCCCTGTAGTTCCCACAGTCTAGCACGTCTCCTTTCTGTTTATATATTTTAATCATCAAACTATCATTCCAGTCCTTTGGCATTTCCTCTACCTCCCAGATCTTATCCAACAGTGTATGAACCCACTCTATTCCTAGAGTTCCCAAAGCTTTGATCATTTCTATTGTTACCTCTGACTTCCCTGCAGCTTTATTAGATTTTCCTTTCTTTATAGCATTTTCTACTTCATTTTCACTGATGTTTGCTATCGGTCCTTCTACTGGAGGGACATATTCTAGTTCTTCACAATCGTTTTCAGTGTTTAAGAGATGTGAAAAATATTCTTTCCACCTTCTCTTAACTTCTCCTTCCTCTATTAGGATATTTCCATTTTCATCTTTTATGATTGCTACTTCTCCTACATCCTGTCTGTTTTTTCTTCTCGATTCTGCAATTTTGTATATCATCTTTTCTCCCTCTGGTGTTCCCATCATCTCATACCACTCTCTCTTTGCTTCTCCCTTTGCAATGGCTACCATTCTCTTTGCTACTCTCTTTGTTCGTCTGTACTCTTCTCTTGTTTGGTGGTTGTTATTTTCTTCCCAGGTTCTACTGGCTATACTCTTCTCCTTCACCGCTGTTTGAATATCCTGATTCCACCACCATGTTTCTTTTTCTTGCTGCTGCCTACTACTTGTCCTGCCACACACCTCTGCTGCTGCTGGAACCACAATCTCCTTCATATCAACACATATCCCTTCAGGCGACTCTGGCATTCCGTTCACAGATCTCTCTTATTGTGATCTTTCCACATTATTTCTGAACTCTCCTGCCTTCGCCCCATTCAGCTTCCAAGTTTTGATCCTCCTATTCCTGGCTGGGGGTTTTCTACATTTCACTAGTTTCGACCTAAAATCTGCAACTACCAGTTTATGTTGACCTACGACAGATTCATTTGGCATAACTTTACAATCCATAATGATTCTCTTGTCCTCTTCCCTTACCAGAATATAATCAATTTGTGTAGAAATAATACCCCCTAAATGAATGATATGAATGACAATTATGACACGATAAATGCCTTGATCATAAATTCCCACACTTATCATGGGTCATATTATTTATAAAGAAATCCTTTGAGTAAACACATGAATACCGCCAGACTCTATCGAGGTAGGTGTCCATTTTATTTAAATGAAACTAAATGAAACTCTTTGAAGTAATATGATGTATTATCCTCGTGATGTCTTGATCTATCAAGATTATTGAGACCTTCGATGCATATGGCTACTGCTTCACCCTAAATGTGTCATCCGAAAAGTGACTTAGTTTAATACATACTTATGTTGAGGAATGGTAATAAAACGTGTGTGTGTGTGTGTGTGTGTGTGTGTGTGTTTAAGAATAACAAGAGCCGAAGACAAAATACTGTAAACTTATATTGGTGCATCATGTAATTAATTCACTTTTCGTTTATTTATTTATTTGTTTATTTATTTATTTATTAATATACTCGGAAATGTAACTCCTTTCACCCAATTTAAAGTATTGAAAAATATTGATAACTTTAAGTTAATTTCTTATGACAATCATAACTGTGAGACTTAAAAAGCATTTACTGAATTACAGCTTCTACATAGAACTAGTGACATTGTAGATAAAGTTTCTTCGTCTTATAAGTGTGACCTATATTTGGGCCAAGGACTTTTCATTTAGGGAATGAGAGTGCTCTAATACGCAATCATCAAGTAGATTAGATGTAACTTGTCACTCGGTATAAACAGACGGTTTACTACAAAATTAGGCTAGGGGACACTCAGGCCATTCATCGCCTAATTGTTCCGGTTTTACGTCACGGATTCCCTTTTCTACCAAGGGCTAGGACGGTTACCATCTTGCGGAGGACTTGTTTTGGTAGATGTAATCGTTACCCTGGGTGCATGCCCTTGCTAACCTCAGACCGTGACGGGGCGCGAACCCTCGACCTGACGCCTCAGAGTCGCGGGCGCTGCCGCTTGAGCCAGTCCATTCATCGCCCAATAGTTCTGCTAATATTGGCTTTACAAAAAGTAACATAAAAAATGTTTGAGAATATTAGTCATCAAAATAGTATTCATCTTGCCCTGTTATTTAGTCTTGTACATGAACACGCTGAGTCTAGACAGATCTGCTAAAATTGGATTAACAGTATAAAAGATGAAACGATTCTTGAGATTTTTCTAACCTTTTATTTGTTACTACTTGTCCCCATTTTCGGTGGACACAGACAGATGGAAACTGGGGAATTAAGGCTGGATGCCCTTCCTGTATCCCCGCCGTGAGGCTGTCACGAAGCTTTGTCACCTCATGATTCTTAAGAATATTACACTTTCATCAATTTTTTTCACTACATAGAACCTAAAGAACCAAACTATATGGCGTGTTATTTGGACCTCTGCAAAGGTTTGAGATTTAGGCCACCGAGCTCATGCCTTGTCTGAACGAATCTGCTAATACTGGGTTAACAAAATAAGCCATCAAACGATTCTTGTGTATCATAGACTTGAATCAAATTGTTTACTTCATAAAACCAAACTGTATACCAAGATATTTGGTCTTGCTCTGGTTTTGGGATAGAGGACGCTTTGCTTAGGCAGTTCAGCTAGCGTTGGCCTAACAAAACAAATCCAACAGCGCTTATTTCTGAGAATAGAAGCTTTGTTAATTTGCTTACCGCTTAGCACCAAACAACGCCATTTGTCTTTTGACGTCCTCAAGATTTCCTTGAACTTGTAGGAATAAGCAAACGCATTTAAGTACATATTTAGGTCAACACCAGTCGTATGTATGTTTGTATGTTTTTAGCCAGTGCTATATGCATTTTTCCATAGGATTAATACTAAGTTTCCGGCGACATTGAAATGTAAATAGAGATATTTTTTCTATTCTTTTAATCTATCTAGCCTATATAGACAAACTGGGATAAATACATAAACTAGCTAACAATGACCACCATTTAAATCTTGTTCACATTCTCCAAATAGCCAGAAAAACTTGGATCAAAATATTGTACAGAGACCATACTCTCAAGCACTACTTTCTGTTCATAATCGAATCAGACAAACATTTCAAATTAGTCATTTTACGAAGTAGTTACATATATAAAAGCAACGTTAAACAAGTCATTTTACAAAGATGAACGATATCTTATCTGATATC
The DNA here is from genome assembly GCA_037179515.1 of Halocaridina rubra. Classification (NCBI taxonomy): domain Eukaryota; kingdom Metazoa; phylum Arthropoda; class Malacostraca; order Decapoda; family Atyidae; genus Halocaridina; species Halocaridina rubra. Next base: position 6,006 of record JAXCGZ010005815.1, read on the forward strand.
TTATAATGGAAGACGGAGGAGAAATATGTTTTATGTAAATACGAATGGCATGCAAAAAATACAGATGCAGCGGAGTCCTCTTCGTTAATTTGCAGCGACCAATGGCCTTTTATTTTGTTTGTATAGTTGACAACGCATCTCTTAAATGAAATTATATATATATATATATATATATATATATATATATATATATATATATATATATATATATATTTTATATATATATATATATATATATATATATATATATATATATATATATATATATATATATATATAATTTCATTCAAGAGATGTGTTGTCAACTATACAAACAAAATAAAAGGCGATTGGTCGCTGCTAATTAATGAATAGGACTCTGCATTAATTTGCAGCGACCTATCGCCTTTTATTTTGTTTGTATAGTTGACAACACATCTCTTGAATGAAATTATATATATATATATATATATATATATATATATATATATATATATATATATATATATATATATATATATATGTGTGTGTGTGTGTGTGTGTGGTGTGTGTGTGTGTGTGTGTGTGTGTGTGTGTGTGTGTGTGTGTAATTGTCTACGGAAGGATACTGAAAAAACTTTGGATCCTTAACGTTTTCAAGTTTATTTTATTTCTCTTGGTTTCTGTATGTATGGATATGCCTCATTCGTTTGTACAACTCTAGATTCCTCAGAATATAAGTTATAAACTTCAAAACGTTAAGGATCCATTTTTTTTTTTTTTTTTTCAATTTCCTTCCGTAGCAATTTATATATATTCAGAATATTCACGTGCTTCCCGTGAAATGGAATCATATATATATATATATATATATATATATATATATATATATATATATATATATATATATATATATATATATATATATATATATTTATAAGTATGTATGTATGCATGCATGCATAGAGACACTTGAATATTTCAAGTGCCTATTGTATGCTTATAATTTATACATGGGTTCGACCATCAGTGACCTTGATAAGATTATAGAAGAAGATCTTGGGCACAGATGTAGCCATCTGATAGGATATGCCAACCATACACTGAACGGATGTGATGTCAGTGAAGTGGCCCCCTGTAGCCTTGTAACCAAGGATAATCGTAGTAATTATATCAATTACGTATGGCACTATGAAGGCCCCTTCATATGAAATTATTATTATATTTTTTTTTAATAATAGTTCTGTCGTGATAAAAGGAGGCATCAAAATATTTAGTAAATCTCGATGAAGTTTAGTATTCAACAATTTAATTTTTTGAAGATTTTGGTATCGTCATTTCAGTGAGATAAAAATATACAGTATTCTGAATTTAATTCTGAAGTAATACCCAATCCCAAGAAACCAAAAAATATCTCAAGGAGTTCTTGAGATGATCTCGTGATTCACAGCAAAATATAATGATTGGCTCTCATCCGGTAGTGACCAAGTTAAAATTGAATATGAGACGATATCTCAAAGTTAGGAAAACAAAAAAACCATTATTATTACGGAGGGAATGTGATAAATATCAGTCATAAGTGTTTTAAGATCTGTCTTAAATATAAAAATTAATTTATACATTAATTAAAGTTTGTACCACATGTGGAAAACACATTCTTAAGAAATATGTATGTATGTATCTATGTATGTATGTTATGTATGAAATTTGCTCAGTGCTTTATTCGTATAGGTAAATCCAAAATCCTTAAGAATATGAAGTTTAATTGATAGTTTTCAGCAGCCAAAAGATGCATAAATCGAGGAATGTAAAACATTCCCAACATCATAACATAGTTTAATAATAATAATAATAATAATAATAATAATAATAATAATAATAATAATAATAATAATAATAATAATAATAATAATCCAATCATATACCAAAACCACATTCTCCCTTATAAGGGGGGTGGCTGAGTCAAAGAAAATATTTTGACTTTTTGTGGGAAGTAGATACAGAGGAGGGAATTCCCAGTCCCTCGCTCCGCCCCATTTAGTCGACTTTTACGACACGCGGGGGAACATGGAGAAAGTACTCTTACCCCTCTCCCTCAGGGGTATAATAAATAATAATATTAATAATAATAATAATAATAATAATAATAATAATAATGATGATGATGATGATGTAAAAAAAAAAGGAAGTGGATGTTGCTTCACATTTCAAAGTATAAGGAGAGGAAGCCTTGACCCAACCCTTCCTGTTTAATTTTCACGGCCATTTAATCACCACTATGTACTCTCATTGTACATGATGTCATTCATAAAAACAACAACAACTACATCTACGATAAAGAGAAAATTTTACTATCTTCCATTGTTTTGGCAGAATTGATTGGGATCAATACATTGATACGGGAGGCTCTAGAACTAGAAGTAGTAGATTGAAACTTCGTAAAATTCTCTCAAGGTTTTGTTAAGAGTTGATAGGGAGCGGTAGCTAGATACGGATGGCTCTAGAACTAGAGATGTTAGGAATTACGTTTATTTAGTGTAAGAATGAATGATAAGTGGAATTCGTTAAGCGAGGAAACGGTAAATGCATGCATGATTTTAACGGAAGGTATGATAAATGTAAGTGCATAAAAAACTGATTCAAACTTTTCTCTCTGTTTTGCCTCTGTTGATATTGCGAGTACTCTTTATTCATCTTCAGTTTTTCCCACTTTTATGTAGTCGCTAAATATGACCAACCTACTCCAATTATTTGTGTTGTATGCATAATAATAATAATGATAATAATAATAATAATAATAATAATAATAATAATAATAATAATAATAATAGTAAAATTAATAATAATAATAATAATAATAATAATAATAATAATAATAATAATAATAATAATAATGTCGACACTGCTGCTGTCTTATAGATTGTGGAAACTTCATTAAAGCTACTAGAGTTATCTATATAAGAATAATTTTTCAGAAACCATTAACCCAAGTTTTTCATATGGAATAAAAAGGCATTCGTGAAAAATCTCACAAGGATAATCATAACAAATCTAAACATTTTACAATAATTAAAATGAATTAGTAAAGAAATACATAATTGAATAAATATATCAATAAAGAAATAAACCTTCCTATACACAATTGCGTTCCCAGGGTAAGAAACCCTCTACGTGAGAAAATCATATGTTAAAAAATCCCAGTCCTGATACTAGGAAAACTGTGCTTATACATTCAGATAATCCTGAGAGAGAGAGAGAGAGAGAGAGAGATAGAGAGAGAGAGAGAGATGCTTGTCATTTAATACGTCTACACTCTGTACCATGGACTGTTAAAGTAAAAAAAAAAAAAAACGTGCAAACCAAAGGTACACTCGGTACATAATGCAGCAATAAAAATACCACAAGATTCTAGGACAATTCTCCGAAAAACAAATCGCCGTACTAACCTACCTAACTTAACCTAACCTAGCCTATAAATGTTCTTGCTGCGGAAGACTCAAATAACTTCCTACATAGGAAATAATCATTTATCTAAAAATATTATGATATACGCGACCAAATGATGTGTATAATAAAATAGGTTTAACTTCACACATACACAGTAGTCACCGTGGCTCAATCGGTAGCGTCCGCGACTCTGAGGCGTCAGGTCGAGGGTTCGCGCCCCGTCACGGTCTGAGGTTAGCAAGGGCATGCACTCAGCGTAAGGATTACATCTGCCAAAACAAGTCCTTCGCAACAAGGCAACCGTCCTAGCCCTTGGTAGAAAAGGGAGTCCGTGACGTAAAACCGGAACCAACTTCAAACATACACACAGACAGATCAGCTAAAATAAATTGGAATAAAAATTTCGTCACCGTTCTCCGGATAATTTGCTGGCATTCATTCGCAGCTCTAATTCAAGGTCAGTGGTATTAAGGGTATAACTCTTAGAACCCAGACCTGAAATGCCTTGAGCAATGTGGTTTCCAGAGCTGAAATTCCACTGCCAGATGAAAAGAGCTTCCATTGCGACATAAGAGTTGCCAAGGAACCTTAATTCTTGAATTCATAAGTGTTTCTTATGTACCAATTCGTTACTACAACAACTACAACTACTACTATCTACTACTACTACTACTACTACTACTATTATTATTATTATTATTATTATTATTATTATTATTATTATTATTATTATTATTATCTCATTATTATTATTATTATTACAAACTTATTGCCCAATATAGATGACGAGATATAGTGAATCATTCCTTTGAAAATAATAATGAAAAGCTGTTCCCAGAATAGTGTGAGCCATACATGACTACTATACCAAACGGGGTCCCTCCTAGGAGCTATCCCGAAGACTGTTTTTTGTCAGTAGGTTGATATATTTTCCTCAGTCGAGAACGTAACTCAGTTGGACACATGGGAATACAAGAGAGAGAGAGAGAGAGAGAGAGAGAGAGAGAGAGAGAGAGAGAGAGAGAGAGAGAGAGAGAGAGAGAGAGAGATAATTTCACACTGTGATAAAACTTGTTTGTTTTTGTTATTGACTAAAGATGCGAGAATTTCCCCATTTGCGAAGATGACTGTTCTGGACATGGTGATTTCAGAGCACACACACACACACACACACCACTAGAAGCTGGAAGGAAAAAAGGGGGGCTATGGCAGTGGTTTTTAAATTCCTTCATGGTTTTGACAGTGGACAGGAAGCGATATTTGATATGGTTGGCTCTAGAACTAGAGGTCATAGTTTGAAGGTTCATAAGGAAACTCCATCCAGAATGTAAGGAAGTACTTTTATAGTGTAAGACTTGTTGATAATTGGCATCCACTTAGCGAGGAAACAGGAAGTTTATGAGGAAAGTCATATAGATACTATTGCAGTCATACTCTCTGTTGTTAACATTGCACGGGAAAGGAAATGTAGGATTTTGATTATGGGAGATTTTAATCATAGAGAGATAGATTGGATCATTCTTGATCCACATAGTGGTGAGGACTCATTCGGGGCAAGATTCCTAGATTTCATACAAGGGAATTTCCTACACCAACATGTAATGGAACCAACGAGGGCCAGGGGTGGGGATGAGCCATCGCTGCTTGATCTAGTATACACAGATAACGTGTTGAATATTGAAAAAAATTGACTATGAACCACCAATTGGAAAGAGTGACCACTGTGTGTTGTTGATGGAGTATATCATTGAAGATATTTTGTCTGAGAGTAGAGGCACTGAGGACACGAGGGGGAACTATCCAAAAGAAGATTACATCAAAATGAATGAGCTTTTTGCAGTTATTGACTGGAAGATCTTATTTAACAACAAATCTGTACAAAATATGTACAACATCTTTTGTGAAAAATATAGGAAGATAGTAGATTGCTGCATACCTGTCACCAAATGCCAGAGAGAAATGGTTCGATAATAAGTGTAAATGAGCTAAGGAGTGGAGAGACAAATGCTGGAAAAGTTATAGGAGGAGAAATAACATAAATGCCTGGCAGACCTATAAAAGAGCAAGAAATGGTACCTAAGTAAAAGAAGAGAGACTGTGAAAGGGACATCACCAGGAAGGCTAATGAAAATCCCAAACTTTTCCACAGCTTTATCAGAGGAAAACTGAAGGTAAAAGAACAGGTTTTAAAGCTTTAGAGAGCGGATGGAAGCATCACTGAGACGGATGAAGAGATCTGCAAAGAATTGAACAAGGAGTTTCAGTCAGTTTTACAGTAGAAAATACTCCACCCCCTCAGATTGAAGAGACAGAAGCTCAAGGGCCGGTATTGTAGAACATCATCCTTTTAGCCACATAGGTATGCAAAGCGCTGATGGAGTTAGATGTCCATAAAGCTGCAGGTCCTTATGATATATCCCCTTATGTACTTAAAAAATGCCCAAATTCAATATCAGCAGCACTTAGTATCACATTTAAAAAATCGCTGGAGTAAGGGGAGATTCCAAAATTCTGGAAACAAACAAACGTGATACCCATTTTCAAAAGGGGAAGGAGGGATACGGCTCTAAACTATAGTTTGCAAAGTTATGGAGAAACTACTAAGGAAACATATCTCTCTTACTTGGACTTTTTGTCAGAGACAACATGGCTTCAGAGAAGGTAGATCAACAGTAACAAACTTATTAGAATTTTATGATGAGGTAAGCCGAGTCTTGCAGGAAAGAGAAGGCTGGGCAGATTGCATAGTTCTAGACTTCCAGAAAGCATATGACACTGTCCCACACGGGAGACTTATTAGGAAGCTGAAAGCAATGGCAATAATAGGTGCAAATGTCTTGAAATGGATAAAAACATACTTAGAAGGAAGGGAACAGAGGGTCAGAGTAAGACACTCAGTGTCTGCATGGAGAAGAGTTAATAGTGGAGTTTCACAGGGTTCAGTTTTAGGGCCACTTTTGTTCCTTGTATGTGTAAATGACCTACCAGAGTCTGTAAATTCATTCATGAATATGCTTGCAGATGATGCAAAGATTGTGAACAAAGTAAGAAACGAGAACAATGGTAGAGAACTTCAGGGAGATCTAAATAGTCTGCACGAGTGGTCAGAAAAGTGGCTTATGAATGTCAATACTTCAAAATGTAAGGTAATAAGAATGGGTACAAGTGCAAGAAGTCCCAAGCTTAACTACTCGGTAGCAGGAGTAGAACTTCAAGAAACAGAGAATAAGAGAGATCCTGGAGTAAGCATACTATCCGCTTTGTCTCCAGGAATGCATATAAATGGCATAGTAAGGGCAGCATATGCTCTCTTAGCAAATGTAAGGGTAGTCTTCAGACACATGGACAAGGAAATGTTCAGAAATATTTATGTAACCTATGTTAGGCCAAAGCTTGAATATGCAGCCACATTTTGGAATCCACACTCGAAAAAGCATGTAGTTAAGCTGGAAAAAAATCAAAGACATGCCATGAAACTGGTGCCAGAAATACGCAGTCTTAGTTATGATGAGATATCTGAGGGAATTAGACTTACCATCACTCGAAGCTAGAAGATTGAGGGAGTATATGGGGACAATTTTTAAATTCCTTTATGGTTATGACAGAGTGGATAGGGATCGATATTTTGATATGGCTGACACTAGAACTAGAGGTCATAGTCTGAAACTTCATAAGAAGATTTCTTTACAGGATGTAAGGAAGTACTTTTTTAGCTTAAGAGTAGTTGATAATTGGAATTCGCTATGCAAGGAAGTAGTTAATGCTAACTCAATCCATGGTTTTAAGAACAAGTATGATAAGTATCACCAAGTACGAAATGGAATCGATCAGGAGACGAAGTTACGAGCTTGGGGCTCTTTCCCGTAAGCACGGTTAGGTCATTACAATTGGGTATTTACAGAGAAAGAGAGTGAGTTCCTCTAACATTCCAAAATTGATGACAATTTAATTTACGTCGTCATTAGGCCATGTTGGACTCAGAAAAATTATATCAAGTGCCTATGATTTAAAATAAAAGAATTTCCATCTCAAATAAATTACGCAAGTAAATTTCGTCATATAGTGGCTTGGTGTTGACATCATCTTGTGAATTCTTGGAAGTGAGTATTTGACAAACCCATCAATGGCTGCAACGTTTCAAATGAGAAAAGAAATAAGACGATTTATGACTACTCTCTCTCTCTCTCTCTCTCTCTCTCTCTCTCTCTCTCTCTCTCTCTCTCTCTCTCTCTCTCTCTCTCTCTCTCTCTCTCTCTCTCTTATCGGTTGTTTTGCAAGAAGAATAAAAAAAATTTGAGGATGAGATTGCCAAACCAACCCCCAATAATCCTGCCATTTTTAGTCACCCCAAGTACTGAATTCATCCCCCAATAATAATAACAATAATAATAATAATAATAATAATAATAATAATAATAATAATAATTTAATTTGTTCATTTCTATGTTTAAATATGTTTAACACTTCATACTATATATTCCTAAATAGATAAATACAATAGTGTACCTCGTTTCCTATATATTAAGAAATTCTAAGAAGAAGAAGCATAATTTTCGTAGCCTCGGTTTTACACGTTCGTTGTTGGGTGCTTAACTTTGTGTTACTGATATGTCATTGGATCTCCTGGTCTTGAATACCTACTACATTTAAGGAAAGTTATTTTCCTGATTATGTTTAATAGGTCCTATTTTTATGTACCAATATCTACTAACCTTGGTGTCTAGGAATTTTTTTTTCCGGGTAAATCTGTACCTAACCTATTCGCCGGCGCCTAACCATTTATTCTATGGTACCATAGGATAATTTGGTAAATTGGATCCTTCTAAGCTAGGCTGTTTATTTATGAGATGTATAATTAAATAGGTTTTCCCTTGAGGTTATAACACATATACATACAGAAGATAGAATCAACACAAAACGTCGTTCCTTTCAGTGAGGATGGAAAATCAATGATGAAAAGACATGAAATATGAGCATTGTCCCTGGACGAGATACAAAACCACTTAGCTGATATAATTACATAAAATGAAGATAAAATGGTAGCGTCCGCGACTCTGAGTCGGCAGGTCGAGGGTTCGCGCCCCGTCACGGACTGAGGTTAGCAAGGGCATACACCCAGGGTAACGATTACATCTGCCAAAACAAGTCCCTCGCAAGAAGGCAACCGTCCTACCCTTTAGTAGAAAAGAGAGTTCGTGACATAAAAACCAAATCAATCATCATTATGAAGTATACATAATCCTTAGCTTAGCCTTAGAGCATTTTTTTTTTATGTGTGACACCGGGACAGGCAGAAACTACCCTCATCAATAAAGGCCCGAGCACGAGAAAATACCGAGACGAAGGAAAAGAAAAAGGTTAAGGACAAGGCAGAGATGAGGTAATGACACACAAAGGCATTTTAAACAATTGTCCTGTCCTTTTATATTTAGTCTTCCTTATTTTTTTCCCCTTCCTGTCCGTTTACTATTGACCAATGCATTTACAATTGTAATGAGTAACGTCTCATGTATATTATAAACATTAAATTTGTATAGGCCTAGAACAGATAATCTATAGACTTATTTGCGTAAATTTACATAAAATGTGGAAACAAACATGATCTATATAGCTACTAATATACCAAATAATTTCCATACTATCAATGTCAGTGCATACTACAATTAAACAATATAATAACAATGGAACAGTCTGTTGGTTTGTACGACTATTTAGCTAATTCTGTTTGGTAAATCTCCAAATTTCGGTCTGCGATTTTCCTCCACCGAGCCACAAAATACCAGACTGCAATTTTAGTTTATAAATCCTTTTTAGTTGTCATCACGGCATCCTTTCTCAGTAATAGCAATATTTTACCAATTCTGAAACGTGTCATACTCACACTCCTCCCCAGTATAAAAATAAAACTTATATATTCATAGAACTTTTTAAAACCGTTATATTATGCAGAAATCAAATACAAAGAGAGTTAATAATGAATAGATATGATAGACTCTCCGTGACCGTTATAGAGTAGAAAAGAAACGTGTCAGATCCCTCATTGATAAAAAAAAAAAAATGACTAAACATGATACAGCTGCAAAATGGACAGTGATAAGAAGCATGATACCGAATGGAAAGACTACCTCAACATTGAAAGATACCACGGAAAACTTTAATAACTACCTGGCAAAACGTTGGCAAAAATACATATGAGAAAATGCAAGAAAACATCAACTCAGTGAACATGAGTAATTACTTAAATGACATTTCTTCAAATGTAAACATCAGAGATTACTTCAAGATCATTCATGTTAATTGTGCTTCCCTAATTCTTACCTGGAAGAGCCTAAGAAGTCTGGTTCTTATGATCCAGATGGTATACCCTTTCATTTCTTCAAAGATGCTCTACCTATGATTGTATCTTATACTTTAACTATTGTAAACACCTCCATTGTTACTAGAAGGTTCCCAGATTCTTGGAAAAAATCACATGTAATACCTCTTCATCCCATGTAATACCTCCTCATAAAAAGGGGGTTAGAGAAGTTGTGACAAAATATTGTCCCATTTCCCTGCTACCCATTTTCTCTAAAATATTAGAAAAAGTTGTTGCATGTCCAACTAATGTCATATCTAGAGACAAACAGACTATTAGCTATTAACCAGCATGGTTTCAGACCGAAGCTCTCTACGGAAACTGCACTGCTCAAAGTACACTAATAAAATATACAGTAATATAGATTAGGAAAAAAAAATTCTGCTTGTATTATTAGACTTATCAAGAGCCTTTGACAGTGGAAACCATGAAATTCTTATTAATAAATGTACTAACCTAAATACTGACCCAACCTGGCTTATAGAGTATCTATATAACAGCAAACAGTCTGTCCGTCTTAACAGCAATATCTCTGCTCCAAAATATGCACCATTTGGTGTTCCCCAGGGATCAGTCCTTGGTCTTATCCTCTTCTCCAATTGCGTAAATGATCCATCTTGTTTAATTTCCGACTGTTGTACAATATGTAGATGACACTCAACTACTCCTTCGTGGTGATGTTAATAATATCCCAGAGCTAACCCTAAGAGCAGAAAACTGTCAAAAATTAAAACCTATTTTCAAGAAATTGGGCTGTTAATTAACGAGAGTAACATACAATGCATGTTTATTGTTTCAAGGTACCACATAGCGCAAATTCCAGAAGACAACAATTAATTTTTGCGGCAATATCATCACACATAGCAAAAGTGTCAAAAATCTAGGAATTCACTTTAATAACTACATGTTGTTTGATTCCCATATAGATAAAATATTCAAAAAGGTTACAGGAACACTAATGTACTTATCACGTATTTGAGACTACCACGCAAATAAAAAAAAAAATTATATCTATTAGAGAACCAGCACTCTGGAACAATATTCCAGAACATCTTAAAAATTCATCCTCCTTCACAGCTTTCAAAGGCAAACTATATAGTTTTCTTTTTGACAAATGGTTACTGCTCACACACTAATTAAACTTAATGATTTAATGCAATTTCTCCTAACACTAACTATTCTATATGTAAAATTATATTGCCTTATTTAATCTTTTAAGTTGTAAGGAGTGCAAATATGGTGATGATGCCGATAATAACGATTCTTTATCGAGTGTTATTATTATTGTTTTACTGTTAACATAGTGTTGCCATTTTTATTATGACTTTTGTTATTATATCTTTTAATTGTAGCTGCTGTTAATTTTCTATGCAAGCTTTATCATTGTTCACTTAATATACCTGTTACATATTTAGTGTACTACTATACTACTGTACTGTACTTATACATATGTATACCCAACTACCTCGTATCTCCATTTGAGGTACCTTAATGTGAAATTCATTACTAATGCTCCACTTTAGTATCATTGTTATCACTGTAATATTATTATTATTATTATTATTATTATTATTATTATTATTATTATTATTATTATTCCGGTGTTACGTCACGGACTCCCTTTTCACCCAAGGGCTAGGACGGTTGCCTTCTTGCGAAGGACTTGTTTTGGCAGGTGTAATCGTTACCCTGAGTGCTATTATTATTATTATTATTATTATTTTTATAATAATAATAATAATAATATAATTATTATTATTATTATTATTATTATTATTATTATTATTATTATTATTATTATTATTATTATTATTATTTGTTCTATTGCATGTCTACTTATAAGTGTACTCTTAGTTTTGTAAAAGAATAGCCATTGTATAAAAAAGAATGGAAATAAACGCTTGTCTATGTTTGTTTACCATGGACGATGAAACGCATTTATATGCCTAGGCTTACTTACAGAGGGTATCTGTAGTGTGGACTGCACGCTTTGTACGGTATTACACAACAAATATAACTGCCAAAAAAAAGAAAAAAAGTATTGTATATTAGCTGATAACAATGCAGTGTCACAGACGGTCAGAAATCAGGATGTCTGCGAAGGTCAAATAAACATAAGGCAAGATATCGCATAGGACTAACAACGTGGTAGATGTGACATCCGGCCTCAAACTAAAAAAAAAAAAAAAATGCGTTTCATGCGGTGTGATGAGCTTTTATTAAATAAATGGAATAAGAGAGAGAGAGAGAGAGAGAGAGAGAGAGAGAGAGAGAGAGAGAGAGAGAGGAGAGAGAGAGAGTAATACAAAGTTAGGGGGCATAGGATGAAAAAACAAACAAATGTGATTATCAAGGGGAAGGGAAGAGACGTCAGTCCTGTTTAGAGAGGGAAGGAGAGGCGTATCCTTTCCTTTCTAAACCCTCCCGACCCCTCATTTCAAGATTAATCCCACTCCCTCCTAACAATCAGGCGACCCCGAGAGTTAAGAGATGAACTTCATTGTCTGAGTCTGACTGCTGGGACAGTTTGCTACTTAACGGCATTGTGCAGGGTGCTACATCGGGATCTCTTCCGTTTGCAATTTGGCCTTGAGTGTAGGAATATTTTTTGTTTGTTTGTTCGACATTTCACTGAAAATCAGAAAACTGATACACAGTTTAAAATTAATACAAACTTTTTAAGTTTCATAGATTAAACATTTCGATGCAACTTTAGTTTCAGCAAAGAGAATAACGAATATAAAAATAAGTGCCGAGAAGCTAATATTTGATGCGTCTTTCTCAACGAAACCTCTAGAGGGGAGATCCATCTTCAAAGCGTGGGTGGAACTTAGGTCGAAGTATGAAACTCGGACTATGATGCAACACTTATTTATATATCCATTTATTTTACGTACTACTGGAGAAAACAGTCTTGAATAAAGAGAATAATATTCTAAGTTGACGAAAATGTGTGGGAACGTGTGAGATTATCAGTAATTCTTTTACTTTGATTATTAGATACATTTCAAATAGTGTCGTGTGGTCAATATATAATCTCGATTATTATTATTATTATTATTATTAATTATTATAATTATTCTTTATACATGAGCCATTTTTCTCCTTATTAGAAGAGTGGCTGAGTCAAGAAATACAATAATAATAATAATAATAATAATTATTATTATTATTATTATTATTATTATTATTATTATTATTATTATTATTATTACCACTACTACTACTACTACTGACGGAGAGCCTTAAATTGAAAAGATATCATACTGCATCTCAGCTATTAGTATATATATATATATATATATATATATATATATATATATATATATATATATATATATATATATATATATATATATATATATAGAGAGAGAGAGAGAGAGAGAGAGAGAGAGAGAGAGAGAGAGAGAGAGAGAGAGAGAGAGAGAGAGAGAGATTATTATACCTTTCATAAAGCTGCTTTTGTAAAGATTAGTAATCCCAGAACCTTTATGCAATATTAAATATGTAAATTTTTATGTTAGCTCAGGTTAGGTTAAGTTAGGTAACTTGCCTTGTAAATATGAAGAACTCAAGAGTACCCTGGGGTTACTTTTCTTTACAAGATCCATAAAATCTTTAAATTGGAATCCCTAATTTTATTTATTAAGCTGTCAAATCATTATTACCGAAGAGTTATTTGATTCCGTCTTTATTTTCAACGACATTTTGCCTTGTCAGTTTGCTTTGTGCATGATATAAACACAGTACGTAGTCATGTAAGCATATTCTACACCATAAATATTTGTTGGTGTATGCATATGAGGCTGGATCATGTGTGTTAAGTCTGCGACTCGCACAAGCTCTCTCTCTTTTAAGGGGTTGGAATGAGGGGGAATTCTGTACGCAGTATGTTGTATTAAAAGACCAGATCTTCTTCTTCTTCCTCTATTTGCGTTCCCATTTTCATATGGGGTCACATCTCTTCACTAGTCGTCTAGCCCTCGTCCAGTTTCAACAGAGGTTGGGCTCCTCTGTGCGTCGCGTGAGCGGGGTACGCCCTGGCCATCTTCGGTATTCTCTCGACTGCTATCCATGGGTTTTGGCAAAAGGGTTTTACAGCCGGATGCCCTTCCTGACGCCAACCCTCCCCATTTTTCCGGGCTTGGGACCGGCACTGGGCTGCTATTTCTAGCAACCCAGAGGCTGGGTTAAAAGACCAGATCTCATATTAGTAATATTTAACTCCGTTTAACTCCTTGAGGTATCGGGGTCATGTATTTATAGAAAGATACATATACTGATAGTCCTTATTTGTATTTCTCTCCCAGGGCAAATATTTGTATAGTAACCCAATCGCATTCTTTCCTTCACTTTGATATTCATAAGCATTATCTGTACTACTACAGTAATGATAATAATAATAATTATAATAATAATAAAAATAATAATAATAATAATATCATTATTATTATTATTATTAATTACTTCTTCTTCTTCTTCTTCTTCTTCTTCTTCTTCTTCTTCTTCTTCTTCTTCTTCTTCTTCTTCTTCTTCTTCTTCTTCTTCTTCTTCTTCTTATTATTATTATTATTATTATTATTATTATTATTATTATTATTATTACTGTAGTTTAATTTATAAAACACACATTTAATAAGAAATTATCTGGACTCGCATTTTTTTTTGTATCAGCCGGATAATGTGAAAATACAATACTGTTGACCCTACACATCAGATTGCTTACTTACTAATCTGCTAACTTGACAGGGATTGCCAAACATGGACGCCACTGTTCTGTTCTTATCTCGTATTGAATCTGTCAGAGAAAGGCTGTATTAATTGCCTAAAGGGTCAAACTGTAATCTTTTTACTAGTCATAAGTCATTGTATATCCAGTGAAAGCAACTTTAGAGGGGTTTAGTACATTTGGCGCAAGCTGTTTGGGCCCTTAATCCATTTTGGCGATAAGCATTTTGGCTGACGTTTAGATTTTCTTAATTTGAAAACCTAACCAAACCTATCTTTACAAAACGTATGGCGCTAAGCGGCTGCGCCAAGAAGGCATAGCCCAGTTGTCGCATTCCGACGCCAGAAAATGTAAGTATAACTCTGGCAAGGACATTGCTCAATACGACTGCATACTTGAGAAAACTGGGTTGTATTGCATTAAAAACTATAAATATGCAGTTAAATTGGTACATTTTTTTTTTTTTTTACATTTACCAATGTTTATAAACTAGTCAGTATTTACTAAGGATTTTGAAAACAACTTTCGTGTATGATATTTTTTTTTTTATTCATTTATTTATTTGCTCAGGTTGCATTTTGGGTTACATGTATGAAATAGTCATGGAAATTCTCCGCGTGAGAGTTTTCATGAATATCTGTTTATTCATTTAAAAAAAAATGAATGATACTTATTCTTGAAACATTATTTACAAAAATGTCTCAAGATTTTTTTTTTTTATTTCCACGAATTAAAACGCAAATCTAGTAGTAGTAGTAGTAGTAGTAGTATATAGTGATGGTGTTAGTAGTAGTAGTAGTAGTAGTGATAGTGTTAATAGTAGTAGTAGTAGTAGTAGACTCAAAGGCAATGTTTTATTCAAGACTTGCCGGTTACAGCAAAAAAAAAAAAAAAAAAAAAAAAAAGAGGAACCTAAGAATGTTTAGTGTTTGATTGCAATGCAAAATAACTTTCATTAGTAAGGTCTGCGCTGCTTTGCTCCTGTGGGATAATGTCCCACAATTGGGTAGAAATGTAATTTACTAACACTTTGATAATGTGGCTCTTGAAAGTACAAGTAAGAAATAAGGTTGAATGTAAAAGTTTAATAAAAAAAAAATATATATAAAAAAATTGTAGCAGCGATAGTAGTGGTAGTAGTAGTAGTAGTATCTGACCAGAGGCAGCAGATAGGAATGAGTGGAGAGAGCTTGTGTACGGTGATGCGGGCCGAAGGAATTTCTCCAGCCTGGTAGTTGTGGGGTGTGGGAGGGGTTATCATGAGATGAAGCATTGGGGGTAAAACAACAGCGGCAGTAGGGTCACACTATTGAAGGTCCTAGTCTCCTTACACTATGGGTAACCCAAGCTGGGTGGTGAAAGGGATATGTAGGAGCCTTTTATCCCCAAGGAGTTAAGAGGAGTTATTAAGGTATATTAATTATGGTGATTTTGTGCTTTGACTCGACCATCCAACACAGAGAGATTGCAAGTGTACATGTATTATTATTATTATTATTATTATTATTATTATTATTATTATTATTATTATTATTATTGTGTTCAACATAATGAGTGGAAGAGACTTGTCAGCTTTTGCGATGCCGCATGACTGTAGGAAAACATAGAGACAAAGAAATTAAAAAAAACACTCGTAATAACAATAGAATCAAAATCTAGAGAAATTTTCAAAAATCTCATTTCCTGCTGTAAATGAAAAAATGTAGACCTCGTTTAGACTTATCCTAATTGTGCTCACGGAAATGGGAATAACGCTCACACCTAATTGTGCTCACGGAAAAGGGAATAACGCTCACACCTAATTGTGCTCACGGGAAAGGGAATAACGCTCACACACTCTTTGGTATTAACACTTATCATATATTCCCTTGAAATTATATGTGCATTTACAATTCCTTTTTGTAGCGAATTCCAGTTATAAACTTTTTTCCACAACAAAGAGTACTTCCTAATATCCTACATACCACTTTTCTTACTGATCTTAAGACTGTGACCCGAAATATAGCTTTAGTTCTAGAGTTACAAGTAACAATGTATCTCTCTCTATACTCATGAAAACCGTGGAGGAATTTTACGAAGTTTCAAAATGCGACCTGTAGTTCTAGAGCCACAGGATCAAAGTATATCACCATATTATTTCATATCAGAACCGTGGAGGCATTTTGCGAAACATCAAATTGTGGCCTCAAGTTCTTGAACCACCCGTATCAAACTATCCTTTCCTGTCAACCCTAATCAAAATCGTTGTGGAATTTTACAAACTTCCAGTGACCTTCACTTAAGGAATTTATAAAGAAAAAATATGTATCTTAGATGCACTTGTTGTTCTTGCGCGTTGTAACTGTGTGATTGTTAATGACGTCATGGGTAGAGTAGAGTATATATAGTAGTGATATATATATAGTAGTCACCGTGGCTCAGGCGGTAGCGTCCGCGACTATAGAGGCGTCAGGTCGAGGGTATCGCGACCCGTCACGGTATATATAGGTATAGCAAGGGCATGCACTCAGGGTAGACGAGTACATCTGCCAGAGACAGAGTCCTTCTCAGAGAGAGGCAGACCGTCCTAGACCCTTGGTAGAGAGAGGGAGTCCGAGACGTAGAGACACGCTTTTATGGTAGTGATTAAATGGCCGTGACAAACTCATGAAGAATTAGGGCCTGAAAGTCTAATAGGTCCTCATTCTTCGGTTAGGGTAGGTTAGGTTTGTTTATTATTTATGAAATTGTTTATATAATTTAATATATGCGTAAAGTCGCAATTTTTCAATAGCTCCCGTGACCCTCAACAGGAAGGGTTGGTTCAAGTCATCCACTGGGCAGTACATAGAAATTTGAAGCAACTTCCATTTCCTGTAAGGTTTATTTAACCTTTTAACCTTCTGTGGTGTAGTTGGTAGCGTTTTGGCACAGTAATTGTGTTTGATGCTCCTTAAATTTGGAGATATTTATAGATAAATGAGGCACAATAAAATAGGAGACTGAAAGGGCAATAAGAATGTTCTTGTCTGCCGCCTAGTGGGCATCTTTATTACTTTCAATGTAAACAAAACATGGATTCGTTCATTAACAAAATAACAATTATATCAAATATTGTAACATCCCTCTTTTTATGAAGAAAAAAAAATAAGTTATCATCTTGAAAACGAAAAATAAATCACTCTTTGTAAACAACAAAATCATTATATTTAGAGGGTAAAATATTCCTTGTACTCCTTGTGATTCTCTTTTGAGGAGTGAAAGACTCTTGAACTCTGAGATTCTCACTTGTTGGGTTCACATGTTTATCCTGTGGAATTTCAACCTGTTGCTGGCTTTGTACTACATTACTAGAATCTTCACTACTGTGATACGAAACATTTCTTTCATTTGACTTATTAAGGTCTACTCTATTTCTTCTCAATAAACCAGCATCAGTTGAAATTTCATAAGATCTCTCGTCTAAACGTTCCTTCACAATACCTTTTTCCCAAGCTTTCTTTCCCATTACAGTGGGTTTTATTCTCACAACATCATCTTCCTGTAAAGGATCAAGATCTTTGGCATGCACATTGTAATATTTAGCGGACCTGCTATTTCTATAATGTCTGTTAATCTTAATTTTATCTACATTGATCTCAGATGGTTTCAACAACTTTGAAGAAACTGGGAGAAGAGTACGTGTGCGTCTCCCTAGGCTTTTTTGAGCCGGACTGTATTCATCACTGTGAGACGGACAATTACGGTAGTCTAATATTGCCAAATAAGGGTCATTATTGCTTTCTATGGCTTTTCTGAGTATGGACTTTGCAGTTTTTACAGCGGATTCTGCCTGTCCATTAGACTGAGGATGTTTAGGGCTTGACGTACAATGTTCTATATCCCACACTCTTATAAAATTCTGAAATATATCACTTGTAAATTGAGTTCCACAGTCACTAACTAAGATGGAAGGAGTACCATACCTTGCAAAATGTGCTTTTAGCTTACGTATAACAGTAGATGCTTTTATATCTTCTAACCTATCAATTTCCCAGAAATTACTGAAATAGTCTACTGTTACAAGATAAAACTGATTACTCAATTCAAAAATATCTGTGCCAACTTTCTCCCATGGCCTATCAGACACTTCATGTGGCATAAGAGTTTCTTTCTGCTGAGATTTTTGAAATTTGCAACAAATTTCACATTGAGAAATATATTCTTTAATATCACCATTCATACCAGGCCAATATACACACTCACGAGCCCTTCGTAGACAACTTTCTACGCCAATGTGACTAGAGTGAATAGCCTGTTTAATTTCTTTCCTCAAATTGGCAGGAATCACAACTCTATCACCTTTAAATACAAGTCCATTCTGTATAGAAAGTTCATCTCTAATATGATAATAAGGCAAAACAGTTATAGGTACATTACATTTATACTCTGGCCACCCATTTGTTATCATATTTGTCACTTCAAGCAAAATTTCATCACTGGCCACAGCATCACGAATTTTCTTTAACCTGTCTTCCCTAATAGGCAAATAAGATACAACATTAACATATTCAAAATCATTACCATTTTCAGTTTCACTAAGAAATGATCGAGACAGCAAATCTGCTATATGCATGTTCTTACCAGCAGTATGCTTAAGTTCAATATCGTATTGTTGTGCAGTCAATAACATGCCTTGTAGCCTCTTTGGTGCTCTATCTAATGGTTTCAAGATTATACTCTGAAGTGGTTTGTGATCAGTTATAACCAAAGTATGTTGTCCAAAAGTGTACTGATGGAATTTCTTTAAAGCAAACACAATAGCCAGCATTTCTTTCTCTATCTGAGCATACCTTGTTTCCGTGTCAGTTAGAGCTCTGCTTGCATAAGACAACGGTTTACCACCTTGCATTAGAACTGCACCAAGTCCACATTTGCTAGCATCACACTGTATAACTAGCTGTTTATTTTGATCATAATAAGCAAGAATTGGAGTCTTAGTGATGCAACACTTAATTTTCTCAAAAGCTCTAGCCTGTTCATCACCCCAACACCATTCTTTGTCTTTACGTAAAAGTTGTCGTATGGGCACCATCAGGTCAGAGAGTCTAGGCATGAATTTTGACAAATAGTTTATCATTCCACTAAAGCATTGAATCTCAGTGACATTAGTTGGAGCTTTCATCGATACAATTGCTTCAATTTTACTGGGATCTGGCTTAAGGCCTTCATTAGTTATTACATGTCCAAGAAATGTTATCTCACTCTTTCTTATTTCAGCCTTTTCTCTGTTAAGACGGATACCATGCTTACGACATCGTTCCAGTAAATTTCTTAAATTTTCATCATGATCTAACTGTGCTTCTTCTAGGGAATTACCTATTCCATATACCAAAATGTCATCAGCAATGCATATTATTCCTAGCAAACCATCTAAAGAGTTCTGCAGTCGTTTCTGAAAAACTTCACTACTGATTGCTAGGCCAAAGGGCAGTCTAAGCCAACGATATCTTCCAAAAGGGGTTTGAAAGGTAGTTAAATGACTTGACTCTTCATCCAAAACACAGTGCCAATATCCATTTCTTAAATCTAGTTTAGAGAACACTTTAGCTTGTGCTAATTCAGGTAAAACATCATCAATAATTGGCAAAGGATGCATTTCCCTAATTATGGCTTTATTTAATTGCTGAGGATCTATGCAAATTCTTATGTCTTCACTATTTTTCTTAGAAGCTACTACCATGCGACTCACCCATTCAGTTGGTTCGTCTACTTTACAAATGACATTTTGTTTCTCTAACTCAGATAATTTGGATTTTACCTTCCTTTTAAGTTGAATTGGCACTCTACATGAAGATATAGCAAATGGCTTGACTTCTTTGTCTAAAGTCATACGTACCACCCCAGGTAACTTACCAATTTCATTACCAAATACATCTGAATATTCCTGAAAAACATCAGTATTACAAGATTCACTGTGTACAGAACATATGTTATCATAATTGATGGTAAGGAAACCCATCTGTTCTGATGCACGTTTTCCTAACAAAGGCATATAATTCTCAGCCACTATAATAAACTCAACATTATATCTCTTTGAATTTATCTCATTTTTCACTTTAATTCTACATTTTCCAACTGGTTTGGCTGCAGAATTATTCCACATTTCTAGTTGTAACCCTTCACTAGATTCAATTTTTACATTATTGGGAACCATATTTCGAGGTAACACATTTACACCTGCTCCGCTATCGATTTGAAATTTGACACTATTTTCACCAACTTTCAGATTGGTATATAGATATTTGGATTTCTTTGACACTTTATTCACTTTCATCACTTGCGTACAGGGATTATCATTTTTGTTCACCGTCGTTTCTTCTGGCTCTCCACGTCTCGTCTGCAACTTGACACCTAGGATATATTCGGCTGGAGTATCTGAACTGGAATCGTCACCGTCCACTGCATTCACACCCATCTTCTTAGATGCTTGTGCATGTCCATTTTTCTCCAAACATTGAGATTCGAAGTGATTCAGCCTGTTGCAGTAGTTGCATCTCTCTCCATAGGCTGGACATTTCTTCTTACTCCACACGTGTCTTGTTCCGCAGAACTTACATTTTCGTAGAGCCGTATCCTTCGTTGACAAACTTTGGTTTGACTTAGGCCTATACTGGTTCTTGTTCACAAAACTTGGGTCCTCACTCTTTCGGTCTGCTGAATGTCTACTAGGCCTACTCTGCTTAAAGTTGTTTGTCGATTTAACTTTATTTATGACCGACTTTGCTGTATTTTCTCTTTTTATCATTTGCATTTGTCTCTGCGATGCTTGATGTGCCTCACAAATTTTGAGCGTATCTATCAGTGAAATACATTCTTCTCTCAGAAATTTCTCTCTGAGTTTATCTTCTTTACAGCCAAAAACAATTTGATCACGAATTGCCTCATCTTTTTCTGCTGCAAAATCACAATCCTTAACCATAGTTTTTATTCTAGTAATAAATTCATCCAGGTTCTCATCAGCTTTCTGAGTACAGCATCTAAACCTATATCTTGATGCTATTATTAGCTTCCTAGGGGCAAAATGCTCATCTAGCTTCTGTAATACCACGTTTAAGTCCTTGCTAGGGTCATCACGAGTTCCACTCTCCCCTACAATAACGGGACCAAACTCTATAGCATTATACACTCGAAGCAATTCGTCACCCCCATGGGTCAAAAGTAATGCTACCTTCACTTCACTTGGTTTATCATTTAAACCTGCTGCAAGTATATACAGCTCGAATTTTTGACGAAAAAGTCGCCAATCTTGCTCACTTTCGCTCTTTAATGCGAATTTATCAGGAGGGGCTAGATTAGCTGTCGCCATGTCGGTTGGTAGTCTTATTTACTTAATCAAACAGAAATATCCTGGATAATACGTAATGCCTTATATTCAAAATGAACAGCAAACCATACTTAGTCTATTGGGCGCTGCCACCATGTTTGATGCTCCTTAAATTTGGAGATATTTATAGATAAATGAGGCACAATAAAATAGGAGACTGAAAGGGCAATAAGAATGTTCTTGTCTGCCGCCTAGTGGGCATCTTTATTACTTTCAATGTAAACAAAACATGGATTCGTTCATTAACAAAATAACAATTATATCAAATATTGTAACAAATTGTATCCTAGGCTCGAGTCCCCGTCGGGGTAATATATGATTCATGTTTTCATATTTGGCAATGTACTTATTTGATTATTGTTGATCCCTATTAGATTTAGATTTGATTTAAATGCGAAAACGAAGCCACGAGTGAGGTTGGGGGAAACTGTAATATGACCAGAGTGGCAATCAGATAGGATGCATTCATTCCTAGTACAGCAGATAAAGCTGTAAGGTTTGTTTCCCTTTTAACCTTCTGTGTTGTAATTGGTAGTGCCTTGGCACAGTAATTATGTGTCCAAGGTTCGAGTTCCGGTTGAGGTAATATATGATTTATTTTTCACATATGGTAATGTACTTATTTTGTTATTGTTGATCCCAATTAGATTGAGATTTGAATTAAATGCGAAAATGAAGCCACAAGAGAGGTTAGGGAAAACTGTAATATGAATCAAGTGGCATTCAGATAAAATGCGTTCATTCCTAGTATAACAGATGAAGCTGTAAGGTTTTTTCCCTTTTAGCCTTCTGTGGTGTAGTTGATAGCACCTTGGCACAGTAATTATGTGTCCTAGGTTCGAGTCCCGGTCAGGGTAAAATATGATTAAAGTTTTCACATATGGTAATGTGCTTATTTGATTATATATATATATATATATATATATATATATATATATATATATATATATATATATATATATATATATATATATATATATATATATATATATATATATATATATATATAAGTAAAGGAAGGGAATCTCCTGATATTTAGTATCTATTAAAGGCATCGGAGATAACTGCAATATATATATATATATATATATATATATATATATATATATATATATATATATATATATATATATATATATATATATATATATATATATATATATTATGTTTATTATTAATATTATTAAATTATTATTAATATTATTATTATTATTATTATTATTATTAGCCAATATAATGATGCTGGGAATATTTTACAATAAATTATTACACAAGAGTTTTGAAATGTGAAGTAGCTTGGTTTCTTTCCAATATAAAGTTTTATTTTCCTATGGGAGCAATTCTTAAAATGAAAGCTATAATTTCAGCAAATGGAGAAAACTGTTAATATAGTATATTATATATGTCATAGAAAGAGATAGGGTCATTAATAGGAATAGTAATTCATTGATTCATAGTTGAAGTCTATCATGTCTTATTATCCCTTCACATCTAACAAGTCACAATACTCCCTTCTCTGTTTTCTTCGTGACCAGTCCCGACATTTAATTGGGGGGGGGTCCTAACCCCCAGGGTGCTTAGGGTCATGCATTTTACAAGGCACGTCACTTAACCTAACCTAACCTCTCCATTACCAACCAGAAGTTTGATTTTTTTTTTTAATGCACTCGTATCAAGCTACTCATCTGTGATTACCTGTATTCAGTACTGAAAATTGTGTTTTCATGATTCTCAGTTATCAAGAATAAGATTTTACTATACAAGATGCAGTTCTGGCAATTGTTGCTAGCCCTTGTGGTGGCTTTTCTTGCAGTACTCCCTGCCTCTGCATTCCAGCCTCGTAGAATTTTGTATGGAAGGTGTGCAAGTGGTAAGATTTATTTGCGTTTAATTATGTTTCATATAATAATCTAGGCATATAAAGAACAGATATGTTCAGAAAGATTCCTTTCTATTTACTGCTTATTTATTTTTTTTTTTTTTTTATTGTTAAGTCAGTAATATTGAGAGGCATTGTAAAAGATATTTGATTTTTCCAGACGAAAAAATGCCAAGGGCTGTCTTCATGACATGTGCAAACAGACGTGGAGTATGCGAAGTGAGGATTGGAAATACACACAACCTCAGAGCTATATTCATTCCAGGTAAATAAAGTTTTGTTCAGTCACCGATGTATTGAATTATATTAGTATATGAATTAACTTGTGACTGTTTAACTCTTTAAGAAATGAGTATTATTTTGATACAAAGCCAATTATTATATTGTTCAATTTAATTGTTTATTAACTTAGGACAGATTTATGTCTAACAGTTGGCCAGTGATATGGTATTTCCGATAGTTTAATTTTGTCCATAATTTAAAACTCAGATAGGTAGTATGCTTATGTCAGTTATAAGTGAATATAATTCCAGTGAAAAATTAGTATTTCAAGAGACAAGACAGTGAAAATTAGCTGTAATAATGTTTAAATACGAGATACCAATATTTCTAGCACAATATATAAATACTATAACTCTTTTTTTATATTTGTAATCAGATTACAATGCTACTGATGTGGATTCATACGTCAGATGGAACTCCTGGTTTGAAGTACCACTTCCAGGGCAGAACAGGATTGCCTGCGGAGCAAATATTGCCTGCCCTGTGCAGGCTGGTGTTCCAACACGATTTACCTACACCTTGGATATTCAAGACTTCTGGCCAAGGGTAAGAATTCTTTCTAATATTGTATAGTAGGGGATATATGTTTGTAATAAAATTTGAGATTAATAAAAAGCTGGTCTGGAAGAAAGTGAAAAGAATGTGAAGAAGTCAATCTGATTGGTAGAAGAGGATAAATGTAGCTGGTGGGCAGTTATTATGTAATGAGAGGGAAGTGACTGTGCGATGGGCTGAGTATTTACATAGGGTTATTGAATGTAGAGGATGATAGATAGGTGGTGATTGTGATTGTGGCTGCAAGAGATACCGGGAATGCTAGTTATAGGTGAAAAGAATAATTGGGAAAGTATGAGGTAAAAGATGTAAATGGCACTAACATGATGAAAAAGCTTATAAGGCACCAAAGCTAGATGGGTATCATGTGAAATGCTTGTCAAAATGTAGAAAAGCAAAGGTGTAATTGATGATGTTACTGATGAATGTTTCAAAGGAAGGGGGTTTCTTTTCATCAAAAGAGTTCATGTGAAGTCCCATAGTATAAGGGTAAAGGAATTAAGGAAAACGGACTATAGGGCTCAAGCATTTGTGATAAGACAGGTGTGTTTATAAGTATCTGGAGATGGTGAGGATGTTTTTTGGGCTTTCATTGCCTTGGAGAGTGTATAAAACTGGACAGATAACGAAACGTTGTGATGCATGTTAGGAATCTATGGAGTAAGAGAAGTTTGTTGAAAGCTTATCGAAAGTGTTTATATTAGTATGTGTGAGATTTGGGTGTGTTGAGAGATTGGTTTGTGGTGAATGTGGGGTTCCATCAAGGTTGTGTGATGTTGCCATGGTTGTTTAGTGTGTATATGGATGAAGTAGTAAGGGCAGTAAATGCATGAGTACTAGTCAAAGGTTTGAAATTGGTTGGTGAGAATGGAAAGTTGTGGTAAGTGAGTCAAGAGCTATAGGTGGATGGCTGTATTTATGGGTGATTTTCAAGAGACACTGAAGCAAGGGCTCAAGCATTTGTGATAAGACAGGTGTGTTTATAAGTATCTGGAGATGGTGAGGATGTTTTTTGGGCTTTCATTGCCTTGGAGAGTGTATAAAACTGGACAGATAACGAAACGTTGTGATGCATGTTAGGAATCTATGGAGTAAGAGAAGTTTGTTGAAAGCTTATCGAAAGTGTTTATATTAGTATGTGTGAGATTTGGGTGTGTTGAGAGATTGGTTTGTGGTGAATGTGGGGTTCCATCAAGGTTGTGTGATGTTGCCATGGTTGTTCAGTGTGTATATGGATGAAGTAGTAAGGGCAGTAAATGCATGAGTACTAGTCAAAGGTTTGAAATTGGTTGGTGAGAATGGAAAGTTGTGGTAAGTGAGTCAAGAGCTATAGGCGGATGGCTGTATTTATGGGTGATTTTCAAGAGACACTGAAGCAGAGTGAGAGAAAAAAATTATCAGTGAAGGTAAAAATAAGAGTTATGGTGGCAGGTTTAATCTAAGAGTGTTGTGTGAGATGCTTGAGGAAGTTATAGTTTTAAATATCTGGGGGTTAAATGAAGCAATGAATGGAGGAGTTAGTGTGGTGGTAATGAGTTACAGAATGAAGGAAAAGAGTAAATGTCTAAGTGACATAAGAAGTGTGATGAAAAATAGGTATTTCAGAATGACTGCTGAGAAGGCTGTATAAGGAGTGAGTGTATCTACACCATTGTATGGAGTAGACTTTGAATGCAAAGAAAGGATGAAAGGAACAGGGTGAATGTAATGGAGAGGAGGTGTGTGAGAAGTATGATGGTGTGTCACAAATGGGCAAATGGAATTAAGAAAGACTAGCAAAGAGAATGTGGATATCAGTAGTAAATGGAGTATGACTTAAAGGAAGACCAAAAAGGAGATGGATGAAGTGAAAAATGCATCGAGTGCATGCACTATGTCCGTGGAGCAGGGAATAGAGTACAAGAGATAGGAATGGATGGAGACAGGTATATAAGTGAAAAGGGCCTAAAGGATTTCCATGCAACTGCTCAAAACTTGAAAGTGAGATAGGTGGGTACAAGAGGAGGTTGTCACGAGATGAAATGGTGAGGGTACTGCTACTGTCACCACAGAAGTAATACTTTAACATATTACACCTCACAATCCTTTAACCCCATCACAACACAGTTTCGTCTTTGTCAGCATATAGGACACTTCTTGTTACATTAAACCTACTTTACTGGACAAAAAAATTTGTTGTTCTTGAAATGATAAAAAATTTAATGTATGCTAGTGTGCATATCTAATAGCATAATATTTTACTTTTCATCTGTTTCATCCTTTAAGTAAAGCCTTTGACGCCATCCCCCGCCATAACATTACAAAATTTTTAACACAATCATGTATAAAAACAAATATATAGCTGGCCAATCACCTCACAGGCAGGTGGGCACACGTATCATTTCCCAGTCAGTCATCAAACATCAGAACTTTACAGTCTCTCTCGAGGATCCGTCTTTATCAGCCACACTCTTTAACCCATATATACACAATCCACCCACACTACTCTCACCCCAAGTACACATAGCTTCCTGTGCAGATGACATAACACTCACAAGTTTACATCAAAACACAAATATAGCAGCATACCTCCTCCAGTCCTTCATAAACATGCTTCACGACAATCAGACCTAAATATGCCCCGGTCAGTTCCAAAGTTACTTCCCTTATAGACTGGACAAGAGAATACTGTCACATACCACAGTTCACCATAAACACTATTCCCTTAACACTCAAACACACACCTAAAATCCTTGACAAAACATACGCTACCTCAATGTCATTTAAACAACATGTCCCAATCAACATAAAGAGATATCGAGACTTAACAGACCTCAGGTCACTTGCACATACAATATTTAGACACAACAAAGAAACCTCTACAATAATATATACAATATACACGCTCATTGATGGAACATGCAAGCCCTGTTTGGGCTTCTAACCTCACTGAAACACACCACAACACCTTACAGACTACACAGATCAATGCATTAAAACTATTTACAGACTGCACCCAAATACCCACTGCAGCCTCCACTAACCAACTCACACTACAGTACATGTCAGAACACCCCATACATACCAAAGAACATTAAAACAACACCTCGCACACAATATCACACACAAATGCTGTTATCTCTTACCCCTTGCCCACCCTAAACCAACCACTACACAAATATCCCTGCCATCCAGCCACTTAGTGACAACACAGACCAAAGAACATTAAAACAACACCTCGAACACAATATCACACACAAATGCTGTCATCTCTTACCCCTTGCCCACCCTATACCAACCACTACAAAAATATCCCTGCCATCCAGCCACTTAGTGACAACACAGCTCCATGCACATCCTCCCGACATCCATTCTTCCATATCCACCCTTCCCTATAAAGACAAGAGTCCACTTGGCCAAGCTGCAATGTGGGCACCACCCAGCCCACCTGAGGTATTAGAAGCAGTTGGACATCATTAGTTGTGCCTGTCCAGGATGTAACACCACCTTAAACAATCAATCACATTATGGAATCCCCCTGAGGGAGGGGGGCTAGAATACTTCCTCAGCGTGTCATAAAAGTTAACCAAATGGAGCAGAGTGAGGGAACTTGGAATCCCCCCTCTGTATTTCTCTTCCCCAAGAGTCAGAGTATTTTGCCTTGACTCAGCCACTCCCCTTATAAGGGGAAAATGGCTCATATATATAGATAGAAACATTATGGAGGACTGCAGTGCACACAACTGCATACATCAAGTTCACAACATACACTCCTTGAGAGCTCTGTGGGAAAGCCCTGCATCGGCAGTATCCTTCCTAAAGAACTCAGAGCTGCTCAGCCAGGTAGCAACATACACTTCCTGAGAGCTCTTTGGGAAAGCCCAGGATTGGCTTTGGTCTTCATATAGAAATCTGGCCTGTTCGATCAGGTAGTTTAGGGAAAGCCAACAACAACACTTAACGTCTATTCCCCCTCTCTCATCCCAAACCAGCTTTGCAAATTTATCCATACCCTTTTAATTCGCCATTCCATCCAACTACTCAATGACAACACACAGCAGCATGCACAGCCTTTCAGATCCTCCCTTCCCCATGAAGACTGAGTCCTGGCCAAGCTCTGATGTGGGCACTACCCAGCCTTCTGAGCTATCAGAAGAGGCAGGATGACTATGAGTAGTTTTGTTTCTTATAATATTAACAATGTGTATATTGTGTTGTTTGGTGAAGTGTGCATGAGTTCATGTTGTTTGGTGTTTATGCCATCTATGTTAAATTGTAAAATATTAATGTTGTGTTTATAGTGTGTTAGGTGCTGCTTCAGGGGGGTTAGGAGGGGGTATTGGTGGGGAAGAGGCAGTAGGAGGTTGTAAAGATCATGATGGGTGAGGTGAGGGATAAATTGTTGGAGATGTTGATGATGTTGGAAGGCTGGGCAGATTGGGGGAATGGGATGTGGAAGGAGTAGGGGATAGGTTTGATGGAGGGCACAGGGGTCACTGTGAGCAAATCCAAGTAGTTGTGTACTTATTTTTGTTAGCAAGTGTTGTACAGGTAAAATAGGTCCAGTTTCTGCATTAGTTGCTGAGTATTTAATCTTAAGTGTGTTGTCTCGATATGATGGGTGTGGAGCATATTTGTAGTGGCGTCCTGGGTTGCTCTTTATGTTTATGGTTAGAAGGAGTCTTTGATGATTGACCGCTAGAGCTTCATTTCTCAGAGTAGAAAACATTGTGTTGTTGTGTGTGTTATGTTGAAAGATGAGGTAATTGCTCAGGTTAGCAAAATTATATAGGTTCTTGTGGCCCGTGAAGGAAAGAGGTTGGTCGTAATAGTTTGGCCTTGTTTGCTGCTCCTCTTCTTAATTGCTTGGCCTCCTTGTCTGATTTGCAGCTCCAAAGATTGAACCTATGCTGCAGATGCTACCTCTATAGGTCTTGGTGTGTGTATTACTGTCTCTCATAATGTATTTGCTTGTATAAGGTGATGAGTTACATCCTGGACATGCCTCACTGACGGATCATCCAGCCTCTTCTGATAACTCAGAAGGGATGGATGGTGCCCACGTTGTAGCCTGGCCAGATGAACTCTATTATCATGGGGAAGGATGGATGTCAGGTGGTGCATTGGATGGGACAGCATAAATCATGATATTTGGCAATCCTCAAATGAAATCATAAATAATGAAGTATATCATTCTTTTTTTTTTCCTTCCGGCAGAACGAGTATCCAGTCATCTGGAGTTTAACAGATACTAAAACTGATGAAGTTTTGGTCTGCTTCAAGTTTAAAATTAATATTGTGTAAGGTCAGTCTGAGAATAAAGAAATAAAAAAAATGAAAACATGACTGTACATACTCAGAATAAAAACTGTGTTTGGAAATATGTGAAATATGAAGGATTTCTAGATGCTTGCAGTTCTCCTAACCTGACGTGGTGCAAATAAGTCATACATTTAGTACCATATTTAAAAATCATATCATTGGAATTATATTTAACAAACAAATAATTATTTAAAATATTAATGTACACGAATTAATCTTATGAGGATGTATTTTTATTTAAATGCAGTTGTATTTGCTTATAAGTTAAGGTCTTATTAGGATTTATGAGAGAATACTGTATAAGCATGCAATAATTAAACTAAGTACACTTAAACTACCCATGTTAAGATCACATATTCAAAGAGGCTATGATTTGTAATGAAGAAAATAATAATATTTAAGTATTAGAATCTAGTTTTATAAATAGTAATAAACACTATTTGAAATGTGCTTACTTTATACACCTACTAAGTGAGAGTTCTCAAGCCCGTTTGTATATTTCTTGTATGCGTTTTGTTTACATCTTGTGATTATGCAGCTGCGTTACTGTAAACATTATATTTGCTCAACTGCAGAACTACCATCCTTTTCATAGTTTTCAGGTGATAAGCAGCCACAGATGGAACAGCAGTTATATAAAACTAAAGGCAACTACTTTTTGAAAATTCCTTATTAACATCAAGAGAAAGTTCTTTGCTCATATATAGCTTAATGAAATTCAGATTTGTAAACTGATCAATATAGATCTTGTTCACTATATACGGCATGTGTAAGTGTGAATATTTGCTATTATAATGATAGAAGGAAGTATTTTCAGTTATAAATTTTTTTTCTTTTAGTTGCAGCCACTCTTATGACCCAGGCAGAGCAATATAAAATATATTAGTTACAAGTTTTATTATCCCTGGTAGGGGAGGAGTAAGAATACTGCACTCATATTCACTGCATGGCGTTCAAGCTGACAAAATAGGGATACAGTGAGGATTTGCTAAATGTGGAAGATGGAGGGGTCGAGTTATCATATATGGAAAAAGTAGAATGCATAATCTGAGAAGTAAGAATATAATGAAAATAATGAGTAGGTGATCAGAGCTCTAAAGAAGACAATTATCAAAACTGAACTGGTGCATATGATTTGCTCCCAAATTCCTAAATGAAGGGCAGCAAGGTGAAGGCGAATGGCATGCATAGGTAGTTGAAGGCCAGTTTTTAGAAGGGAGAAGTACCAGTGAGCTGGCAAAAAGCTTGCACTGGGCCACTGTATTAAGAAGCGGACTTGATGGACTGATCTGAATGTAGGGGATCGGTCTGTGGCCGAGCTTTAGCTGTCCTGATGATTGCCTGTAGAGAGACTTATAGGAACTGAAAAGTGTGGGTTCAGAGAAGGTCGAGGTTGTGTTGACAAAGTTTTACAGTGAAGGATATGGACAACAATTTTCTTGGGACAAGTATGCTTCCGTATACTGATAACATGGATTAAGAAAAATGCATATTACAAGGTAGACAGGGAAGTAACTTGGTAAGTCCTGCAGATGTATGACGTATGAGAAATGTTGCTGAAGGGTATAATTAGCATTTATAAGGATAGTCGGGTATGTGTAAGAATAGGCTGGTATGAGATTAAGTTGTTTGAGGAAACAGTAGGGTTGAGACAGAGGTGTCTAATGTCACCCTGGATATTTAATACTGTATATATATATGTATGGATGGTGTAATGATGATGTAGAGAGAAGAGTATACAAGAGTGCTACAATGAAGTGAGAGGAGATAAGTGATGGGATGTATTAGAAATGAAGGGTTGACTAACTAGGAAAGTATGATTGGTAATCAATGAGGATGACAGCTTCAGGCAATTGAAAGTTAATATAAAGACATGGCAATCAGGGAATGGACATACACTATAGAACAAAAAGTGCAAAACTACTGGGGAAACAAGTATGGTATGGAGAGAGAAATCCATAGCTATATCGATTAAGTTCAGAAAGTATTATTGCATAATTGCTCCAAAAGTGCTGTATGGTAAGAAATGAGGTCTAAATGGAAACAGAATAAAAACTGAAATGTATAAGTGCCAAGGAAAAATGAGTGAAGTTAGACTGTTCCAATTGGCGAGGAGTATGCGTTTCAAATGAGTGAAGGCCTCCTGGAATGCTAATAAAAAACAAATCTAGCATACAAAAATTATAAGCATAGGTTAAATTATTGACATTATGAAAATAAATTTGCTGTGGGAAAATGTCGTACTTGAGAGTACGAGCTAAATAGAATGAAAATGGTATCAATAGCAGGACTAGAGAGTCCTGGGATGTCTTCCTTTCATATACCAAATCATCCCTTTCATCAAAAAATAGTATTAGAAAGGACATCACTCTAGCTTTAGGGTGGAAATGCTATTTTGCATTATCTGTTGGTAGAAGCTTCAAGAGAATACCTTGTGTATGAGGAACGCTATATTATGAACCAAGTAAACAATCAAAATCACGTCACTGTCAAGGTTTTGTGGCTCTAAGAGATATAGAATATAAGTTTTACAGTCTAAGAAAATTACCTGCATGAGATATACTGAACTTTTCATTCCTGCAAATTTCCCCCCACCCAACAGGAAGTCATCCTTCCCTTGAAGGAATCGGGTTCATATCTAATACTGCAGTGTCATTCCATCTATAAGAATATATTCATTGTTACGTACTGCACATTCTTACCTTGTTTTGTAGACTAAGCAGGTGATTTACAATCTTTAGGATACTGTATATCTTCATATGATATAAGAACTCCTTGTACTACTGGCATAAAATATTACAGGAACCACGTAATGGCTATGAAAAATCAAAGCTTTTCTGTAACTAAACAATAATACAGATGACTATTTCAGGGTTTTCAAATCGGCTTTATTCAAAAAATACTGACAGAAGCATTCCTTATAATTAGCAGTTATATGCAACATATTTACAAATTGGTAGTTTTAAAATGACAAGTACTTAGTGACAAGGAGGATTTTACCAACCTTACACATTTGAAAAAAGGGGAAGTGTTTATATGAGGCACTTCGTATTATACCAGGCTATGTATCAAAATGGCCGCTGAGTACCTACAGGAACCAACATAGAGTTAAACCATACATCTATACATTCAAAGTAAGAACATGCTATAAAACAAACTGCAAAAGGGTCGATATTCTGAATAACATAGCATATGGTAACCGAGATATCAGAGTTATAACGTTGCAAAACCTTAAATGCATTTTCTGGTATTTCGTAGTTCTGGTACTTAGCCCAATATAAAACTAGGTGCCTCATATACTGTCATTCAATCACAGCCATGTTCAGATAAAGTGGATCAGGGAAAGAAAAATTATATATGACATCATGCTATGCAGCCATTCTAATTAGCTAAAACGGAGTTTGGAAAACATACAGCTGGAACTACAGTTTATGGCAATTTTGTAATTAACAAATCCATGCAAATTCAGGGAGCAGAGCACTCTAACAGAAGGATGAGAGAAATAATAAAAGAATAAGTAAAAACTTGAGGATGAAGTAAGGTCCACAACTCTACACCTTTGGAGTAAAAAAAAATATTTCCTGTATTTTTTTTTTCCAACTAGATACAGCATCCAGCTGAAATGTTAAAAATTCCAAGTTACAGGGCTACTTCTACTCCCACTTTCCTCACATCTTCTACAGTGCTTTTGTATCCAGAGTTAATAATATAAGATGGGAGGGACTCCTGGCGCCAGATAATCTTCCTCTTATTTGTCTCTAATGATTAACCCGTCATACGAATAATTTCATTCTCTCCAAGAGTAAAGATTAATAGAAAATACAGAAATACTGTTTTCTAGATATTTAGAGAGCAATACTATATACTGTATTAAAATATAGAAGTTCACAGTGAATTAATCAACATGTACCTCTCAATGATATTCCAAACTGAACTTGAGTAGAGGTTCATTTTATCTCGAGTTTGGTTTCATAATTCCCCCTGTGGGAGGGGGGCTAGAATATTTCCTCCGTTTTCTCCTGTGTGTTGAAAAAATCGACTAAAAGGGGCATAGTGAGGGAACTGGGAATCTCCTACTCTGTATTTTCTTTTCCCAAAGAGAGTATTATACTTTGACTCTGCCACTCCCCTTATAAGGGGAAAAATGGCTTATGTATACAGATATAGATTTCAAAATGCCAAATGTTGGGCAAAAGTGCTAAAATATTCTATGTATATGAAATGCATGCGATATCATGAAATGATATTAATATATAAACGCTGACATTGGAAAGTGGGAGATGAGAAATGGAAGTCTTTGGAGAAAGAGTGGAGAATCCTTTAAAAGTTACTAGTGGATATGTGCAATCGTAGCAGTCAGGATTAGAAAAGAGAAGGAAGAAGGATTGTGAGTAATGACATGAGTATATTCATGGACTGTTACATGAGAAGCATTATATAGGAGTATAACATCAAAAAAGGACTGAAGGAAGTACTAAAAAGTAAAGTGGCAAGTCAGATTTGAATAATACTTCAAATGAGATATATAGCAAAAAGATGTCAAAATATTTTCTGAGTATGGGTAGGTAATTTAATAAATGAGCGCTATATATATATTCCACTGGTCATTCATGTCTCTTGGTTCCCCAGCCACACATGATGCATATGTATGAAAAAAAGGATACTGCACATTATTATGAAATGCAAATGATTCCATTGAAAACTAAAGATAAATGCCAAATAATGATCTCTGTAAGGAAGAGAAACCATGTAAATGATTCTGAATGTTCATACATTACAGCCTGTAAATGAAAAGATATCGATACTACTCCTTACACAACATATACTCCAACAATTTCAACTGTAAAGGCATACTACAACTATAATTTGCCAAACCTAAAGACCAGAAATGAATGTTTTATTATAAAAACTGGAAACATTATCTCTGTGCCTGCAGACGATGAAGAATTGGTGCGATAAAT
Organism: Halocaridina rubra; assembly: GCA_037179515.1. NCBI lineage: Eukaryota > Metazoa > Arthropoda > Malacostraca > Decapoda > Atyidae > Halocaridina > Halocaridina rubra. The sequence goes on from JAXCGZ010005815.1 coordinate 40,821, forward strand.
GTAACGGCTTCTAACAGATGCGTTGCTAAAGGCAGAGAGCGAGTGTTGAGACTTGCGCTATACATTTGCTTCAGCAAACTTATGTCCATACCAGTGTTACTGCTGCAAAAGAAGAATATTTCATAATTTAAGGCTGCTTACTTATTTATAGTTTTTTACACAAATAATGCAGTATCTATTTGGATAGTGATTTCAAGAGTATCCCTGTTATTGAAGTAACAGTTATGAGAACCATATTTGCAGTGAAAAGGATGTAAAGATAAAGTAAAATTTACACTAATAGTCACACACAGATGATAATTAATGAAGACAACATAAAGTATTCTGAAAATATAAATTTCGTAACAGTAACATTAGCCACACCATATTACCAAAGAAAGGACTTCAATTTTTACATAAATATTTCACCCAGAATGTATGTTCAGAATTATAAAAGAGATCAATAATGAGCCCATTGAGTGTTTTTAATTCTATTAATCATTAACAAGGAGAAAGGATTTAAAAATACTTCACAGGCTTAGCGTCAGTTTTCAGGGTCTTACTTGCATGGGTTTCAAATATGAGAAAATCATCAACATGTGCTGCCTTAAAAAAAAAAACGAGTTATGACAAAGTAATTCACATTCATTCCTGGCCAAAGTAGAAGGCAATGTAACAGAACAAGATAATGTGCTCAATATTATATGGGTAAACGCAAAAATTAACATCAGAAACTCGACTCAAAACTGACTCAAGTTTATGGAAAGGTATTTTGATAGACCACAACACCAAGGTTAAAAAAAAACATATAAACACCAATAAGCATGTGAGCAATGGAAACTGAAGCTACTGATGCATCTTTTATGTGAAGATTATAATAATTATAATTTTTACCAAATATATTGTCTCAAAAATATAATAAAAGATAAATCAACCCCGATCTTTCAAACAAAAGCAAGAAGTCAAAAGAAATTTGAATGCCTTGTTGGAAATGTACGTATATAGTATTGGGAAAATACAGAGTAAATAAAGAAAATATAGTAGTAAGGTACTGATGTGTACCTGGGGATTTTGTAAGACTTATGCAATGGAGTTGAAAATGCGTGAAAAGTTGGGAGGGATGGAACGCATTAAAGAGTAAGGAAAATGGCAATGTTGAATATTCTTTAGTCAAAACTTGGTCAGAAATATACGCCTCTATTACCATGCACGAGCACATGGTGAAGCTGTCATTATCACTTGTGTAATCATAATGCCTACTGAGTTGGCAGGGAGAAGGATACAAAAGACACGACTACTGTCTTTTTCACATACTCCACATATATCAAGGTGAAATTTGCAATTTATTTGCCATGGAAAGACATGGGCTTGAATTCAGATCCTTTGGTATGGCAAATTCATCTTAAATCTACTAAAGCCATGAAGATCCACTGCATAAAAGTGTGGAAAGAGAGGTTCATTTCAATACATACTAAAAGTGAGCTACTTAAAGTGACAATTGCTCCAAACTATCATACAGATGTTAGCACACTAAAATAATTGTGAGAGGCAGAAAACAGATGTTATGAAGACCAACTGCCTTGGAAAAGTTGTGACTTTGTATCGTTTATTAGAGAGGACGATTAGATGTTAGAAAGATGTGTAATTTAAACCCTATATAGTAAATCTGAATGTAATAGAGACTTTACAAGAAGGTTACAGTGCACCTTAATATTAAGCCAGAGTTGAAAGTATATGAAGAGAAACATGAAAAAAAAAAAAAAAAAGGAATGGGGTTATCTTTAAAAGGAAGCTCTACATTCATGATGGATGTACACACGAAGCTGGATGATTTAAAGTGAATTCTGTGCTGCACATATATATCTAGCTCATGCAATGTCAGTTTGGACAAAGATAGAATAGAGCACCTAGGGAAAACCTGATATAAGATCATATTTGTAAATAGTTAAAGCACACAATAAAAGGCATAATAAAAAAGAAAATAACATTTGTGAATTAATATTTTTTTAAGTTGTGACCATCCAGAGATTTTGCATGACCTAGTGACATTAATGATAACACTGTGGATGAGAAAAAGAATGATAAACAACACATCATGTATACCTTTTTTTTTGCTTCATGGATGCTGCAATTTTAACTAATGCCATCAAAGAGTTATTCAACTTCTTCTCAAAGGCTTGAAGCAGAGCTCTGATCTTAACATGATTCTCCTCATCTTCAACTCCTGATGATGTTTCTAAGGACACACTCATCTCATCACTATTTTTGCTATCCTCAGAGGAAATATTTTCATCTAGTTCTTTTCCAATTGCAGAGGTCAAATTTTCCTCACTATTATTATTTTCTCCATGCTTATTTTCAACAAAGATACCAGATGTTTTATGTTGTGCTCTGCTATTTGTGTTATCTATATCTTGATGCTTTTTGGTATCAGGAGTATGTGAAGTTCCTCTTGATACAGTTGACACATGACAAATTTTCAGAGCCACGCTACAATCTATCAGCAAATGTAATATTGCGAGATGATGCTTTATGAGGGTCTGCTGACTACTTGTTCCTGGAAGAAATATACTCTGTGTATATATATATATATATATATATATATATATATATATATATATATATATATATATATATATATATATATATATATATATATATATATATATATATATATATATATATATATATATATATATATATATATATATATATATATATATATATATATATATATATATATATATATATATATATATATATATATATATATATATATATATATATATATATATATATATATATATATATATATATATATATATATATATATATACTATATATATATATATATATATATATATATATATATATATATATATATATATATATATATATATATATATATATATATATATATATATATATATATATATATATATATATATATATATATATATATATATATATATATATATATATATATATATATATATATATATATATATATATATATATATATATATATATATATATACACAGTAGTGTCCCCAACCCATGAACCCCTGTTCCCATGAACAAAATTTCAAACAAATTTTGACCCCAAATCACGAATAAAAACCAACCCATGAACACACGTGTACACCTGGCGACCACGTTTCCCGCTCTCCAACTCTCAGTTCTGCATTGGTGACCGAGCTGTGTAGTTCATTTGTGATTTGTTCGTAGTTCTTGCTTTATTTTCCATTGCTTTGCCTTTAAGCTAGCCCTTATTATTGCCCCTAAGAAAGTTAAATGTATTAGTGACAGTGGCGTCAAACACCCAAGATGCAGAACAGTGGAAATGAAGAAAGAAAAAAGGGGATTCTCCTTCCAAAAATTAGTCCCCCTCCTCCTCCTCCATCCACGTATGCCAGCAACAATCATCCACAAAGGTAAACACAGTACTGTTTCTTACGTACATTATTTGTTTCTTACCTGTTTGTTATTAGTGGGAGAATGAGACAACTTTTTCTACGAGTTGGACTTTGTTATTTTATACTGGGTATCAACTAGTGTAAACACACCTGAATATGTACTGTACATTGTTTACTTTAGTAGAGTAGTATTCTTTTCTATTATTAATGTAATTTTCCTTTTACAGGAGAAATGCATATAATCTGTATTATATTTCATGTTTGTACTGACTAAAAAAAATTTTAAATAAATATTTATTGTGACTAGGAATGGATTAATTGAATTTACATGCTTTTCAATGGGAAAAATAAATCAAACCCACGAACAAACCAACCCAAGAAGAGGTTTTAGGAAAGGATTAATTTCATGGGTTGAGGTCACTACTGTGTATATATATATATATATATATATATATATATATATATATATATATATATATATATATATATATATATATATATATATATATATATATATATATATATATATATATATATATATATATATATATATATATATATCACCTTATCACTTATCACCAAGATGCCTGGTAGACACTACTGTCTGTCAGCTGGCACTCCTCTTAGAAACCCTCTCCAGTCTTCTCGTTCTTCGTACCAGTTATTTTCTTCCACTTCCCGCAGAGACGTTCCTCTCCTTTCCAAAGCCGTCGCCACACCTTCCAGCCATCTTTTCCTTGGTCGGCCCACTGGCCTCTTCCCTTGCGGCTTCCAAATAAGGTACTTCTTTGGTTTTCTATGTTCTTCCATCCTCATTACATGTCCGTACCACCGCAGCTTGCTCTTTTCTATATCATCCAGCAGGGGTAGCACATTCACTTCATTCCTAATGTACTCATTTCTAATTTTGTCTCTTCTTGTAACATTCTTGATTAGCCTGAGTACTTTCATTTCGGCCGCTTGCAGCTTTGATTTTGTCTTCGTTGTGAGCGACCAGGTCTCTGATCCGTAGAGCAATATCGGCTTTAAGATGCTTTGATAAATTGTGACTTTGCACTTCATTGGTATGTTGGCATCTCGGAGTAGAGGGTACATCAACCCAACATTTCTGTTATATTTCGCAATTCTGTTATTTATTTCTACCTCCTGCATGTTGTTACTTCCGACATTTACCCCCAAATGGGTGTAGTTGTCAACCTGGTGAAGTTTGTCCTGACCAATATATATATCTAGCAGCCGTTCTTTGTTTCTTGATATGACCATTATCTCAGTTTTACCTCTTTGGGTATTGATCTTCATTCCGTTACTCTCCATTCCAGTCCACCATTTAGTTGCTACTTCTTGGATATCTGCTGCGGAACTAGCCAGCACCACCACATCATCTGCATACAACAAAGTTTCCTCTCCCATTCTCGCCGATCTTTATGTCTCTTATGCATTTATCCATGAACACTATGAACAGAAGTGGTGAAAGCACATCGCCTTGTCTTACACCCGACTTGATGGAGAACTCCTCGCTCTCAATTTTCTGAGTTCTTACTCTGCTGGTGCAACTTGAATATACACTTACTATTGCTCTCACCAACTTCGGTGGCACTCTATAGTGTTCATCCATTAATATGTTCCATAGGTGGTTCCTATTTACACAGTCAAAAGCCTTTTGGAGATCGATAAATAGGGCATATTTGTCAATGCCCCATTCCCAACTTTTTTCCAGTAACATTTTAACAGCAAATATTGGGTCAGTAGTACTACGTCCCGGTCTGAAACCATATTGGCTATCATCCAAAACGTCCTCCACACATCGTCTCAACCTTCCTTCCAAAATTCGAGTATAAATATATATATATATATATATATATATATATATATATATATATATATATATATATATATATATATATATATATATATATATATATATATATATATATCTTTCGAGGTCTGCGATACTTGCTTGCTCTCCCCTTCTGCTAATACAGTCCAAAATGACTGCCAGTCCCACGTCTTCCTATACCTTTTGGCACCTTCCTCAACAACACAGAGCACCTGGAATATAACTTTTAGCTCCCTCATGCAGTATGAAAGCAATCCTAAAGAGAAGGATTATATTCATATTCTTTTAAATTCTATGGTTCTACATTGCTCTGAAAGCTATTAAAAACTGACTTTATTGAGTAATCTCTCATTTATTTTTAATTTTCAATGACTGGAACACAATAGTAAAAACAAAATGTGGTATCATTTGTATATACCATAAATTTTACTCTATTAATTCAGTTAAAATAAATTCTATGATATTCATTAAAATGACAGTTCTTAAAACAACCATACCTTTAAAACTAAACCTCGACATAAAAGGAATAGTAATAATAAAGTTTCCTTTATTACTTCTTGGTAAATCAATGAGAGATTATAGGTTAACCAATATCTTACATAGACAGAAAATCTTGTTTACCGCTAATCAAGAAACTTTTACTAAAAGTTCTTTAAATGGTTTTTATAAGCTAAACTACTGGTACTTCTTTAGTATACTACACTTGTATGATAAACAAATATAACTTCCTTTCATGATGCATGAGATTAATATTAATATTCAATTATCATAAGGGTTATAAAAGTCCTGTTTAATTTGAACAAAATCATTAATACAGATTCCTTCCCATAATTGGCTAAAAGTAACAAACCTTGTATTTGATCTTCCACAAGAACTGCTCTATCCATTTGTACTTTCAATATATCAATGGGATTTTCGAGCTGTAAGAAAAGTACTGCTGCCTTGCCGTAATTCAGTTCAGCCAATCTACGCATGTTTTTGACATCAGACTCTCCTGACCTTTAAGAAAAAAAAAAAAGAGCAAATACAAAAGGGATCAAGCAAAGAGTAGCAACCCCCAGAACATCATATAACCTCGTAAATTGTTAGGTTAGGTTAGCTTTGGATACATTAATGCCTAACCTGACCAACCTAACCAAATAATTTACAGGATTATTTACTGTTCTGGGGGTTGCTAATCGCTACCTGATCCCACAAAGGTTTTGTATTTCTTTGTTGGTTAAATAGTAAAAATGATCATTAATATTGTACAACAAACTTATTACTGGAACTACAGTACTCGTATACATGAGAGAAGAGAGATTTTTACAGATTTCTGAAATAGGACAACAGCATTTCAACAATAACTGTCTCTTCATTAAATCTGAATGTACTGCATATTTTTTTTTTTTTAATGAGTGTAACACCGGGACAAGCAATAATTGCCCTCACCATTTACAGCATTATGATAAATATTGCATACCTAACTGCATTATGATAAATACTGGCTAATCTCATGTGAATGACAGCAGCTCGATACTGATACAGGGGTTGACGAGCTCCAGCTGCCTTGACATCACAATGCTTCAGAGCTTTGGATAACATGTCCACAACTTCCCGAGATAAGTCACTCCCCGCCTGAAAAGAAATAATGGATATCAAGAAAGGCTACTGAATTAATTCAGTACTGTAAAAATTACAAAAGTATTTCTTACGGAAACGTCAATAAAATATTATGAACACCACTACTCTCAATTTGATCAAACTTTAGAAGTTTTTGAAAATTACTTAACAATGAAAAACCTAACTCTCAGAGACTAAAATTACACTAAATAATTATCTACTGCTGTGGTTTGTATGAATCGTTTCCCTAGTGTGCTTCCTCGTGGAGTAATAAACATTTCAATCAGAAGACCAAAAACACTCAAATTCAACATGCAGCCAAAGTGTGTTATCTGGATGAGCCTGCAACATTTCAGTACAGACTATATCATAAAATCAACAAACGAAAAATAGCTTACCAAAATCGGAAAAGGCGGATGATCCTGCATTAGTGAGGCAATAGTATATACAGTGGTGCTAAACTCCCACACAACTAAATCCCAGATGTCTGGACTCTTTTTCCTCGATTTCAACACTTCCAGACCTTTTTCATATTGACTTAAGGCCTTGAAAATGAAGATGCAAAATATTATTTATACTGAAGCAACTTACAGATTAAACGTATTATTTGTAGAACTGATTTCAAAGTCAAATAAAAGAGGCCAGTTCATATGAAAGCTCGATGAACAGTGAAACATAGTACTAAATTTTCATTTAGCTATGTGCATTTTCAGTCAAATTATACATAGTCTACCAAGGCAATATGCAACATATATTCACGGAAATGAGGCATATCCAGGGAAATTTCATCACTCTAAGCAATAAATTTTGATATTATGGAAGACACATGTAAACATTAAAGTATATTTGCATCTAAGTTTTAGGCATCAGTAAATACACACAGTCATTTTTTCATTACTGACCTGATTATAGTAACGTTTTTCAATTGCAGAAAAAATCCTAGGCCCTTCTTTGGGACTGCAATAAAATGCGCAGAGCCTCATCAACCTTCCTGTGTTCGAGTGCAAAAGTGCTACATTGGCCATGTCACCCACCTCTGCAAAACCTTCCTTTCCTCTGTTTAATAACTCAGAAGATTTGCTCCATAACTCTTTAGATGCTTCAAAACTTAATTTACCCTCCTCGCAGAGCTCTGGAATAAAAAAAATTATAAACAATAAACACAAAATAACATATTTTGAGACGTTATTGTTGAAATACATTTATTTCCATGATACAAAGTAAAAAAAAATCGCTTTGTGTATGATAGCATAGAATCCTATTAAACACTACATCATAAAACATGCTAATGAGTTTCTATTCTGCTTTACAAAAGATCATGGTATACATTAGATCCAGTAAATATTTCGGATCTGATTGATGCTTTTTGACCCTTTATATTGGGTGATAATGTACATATTCTATCTGGTCATATTGCACCCTATTTCTCTAGTTCTATTTACATTTTCACATAAGCTCAGCTATTGAACAAGTATAAAGCACTATTTCCATATTTTAATTTTGCCATCATCAATGCTGATTATGAAATAACGCCAACAATTAGAAAGTGTCTAGATATTGAACTTATTATTATTAAAGCAAATGCCAAACAGGAAAGAGATAATATTTCAACTTACTTGCTGCCTGATTCATGTACATAACTCCAAGTTCATTACGAACACTGGCCAGTCTTCGGGAGAGATGTAAGTAAGTCTGCTTATTTGAGGCATGAAGAGCTTTCTCGAAATGTTGCAAACTGTAAGTAAGTGCCTCTTCAACATCACAGGAGAACTTGATAGTGTTGCTGGTTTCTGTAATTGTGAGTACAGAACATTCCTTGACTCTTGATCTTTTAAAGATAACAAAAACAATATAATACCCTAGAATTCCTTAGCATAATAGAGGAGGGATCAAATGGTCCATGAAAACATCAAGAATAACCAAATAAGTTCTAAATTGGTAGCTTGTATGTAAGTACAAACTGCAAAAGCCTATAAGGTATTTCTCATTCTTCTCAACAAATTACCCCCAACTTATGTAAACAGTATAGCCTTTGATGTGGGAGTACTCTCAACGTGGAGAAAATAGAGGCAAATCTTAAAAATAATATTGATTCCTATATACACAACAGATCTTATTCCATGAGTTTGGACAATTACAAATCATATACAGATACATTTTTATCTTTTACTTTAATTTCTATTTCCATAATCATTAAACAGAACTTAGTAACCCTTTCTCATGTGACTCTATACTACTTGTATTACTTCACAAATGGATGCATACCTTCCACGGGCTTGATATTATCAAGAAGATTTAGCATTTCTTGATGGATATCAGTCACATTGTTATAATCCTCTATGTGGGTGGAAACCTCATCCCACTTTTTAGAGAGCATGTAGTAAGCATCTCCAGCCAATGCCAGAGCCTGACTTGGAACAGGGATTTCCACCTCCACGCGAAGCAGATTTGTCATGCAATACCAAGCATGGAAAGAAAATCTGATATACCTTAACGACTGACCATATCTGCAAAAGAACACATTCTTACAGTATGCACAGATTAATGTGATTTTCACAGATTGCTATCCCAATGAAATGCAATGAAAAAATATTTTTACATACTCTTATCAATATTGTGTAGTAACCAAGATACAGATCGGTTTACAACATTATTGAAACAAAATATGGACTTTTGATACAGTAAACCTCATTTCCATGTTATCATTCACTAAAATATATCATCAAATGACTAGAAAATCACTAGATTTAACCTAAGATAAAATGTTCCAACAATCTGATATCTCCCTATATTTATTCATATTAGTATTCACTTGTAAATATCTATTTATTCTTACAAGTATAATTATTGTATTCTTTTATTTTAATTTCATCAAAGACTGATAACCAGTGCTCATTCAGCATAAAAATGAAAGCTATCATACCTTTTAGAATTGAAGGTTGATCGAGCAAGAACAAGATATACCAGTGCGGCTTTCCTCAGAAGCAAGACGCTCAATTTGTCCCACCAGCTGGCAACACAATATTGATGACTTAATACAGACACTGTCAACTGATCAGCCTTGGTTTTTTCTGTGGCAACAACCAGAGACTTATTGGTATTACCACTATTGAGAGGTGAATATGGCATTGGTATTGGCTGAAAAGGCCGAGCCATTTTGGGTTCTTGCTGTTCTGGACTCCTTGATGAGCACATGGGAGATTCTTTATTCCTCTGAGCTCCTGACATTTCCTGTTCTCTGGCTCTAGATTCTCTAAGGCACTGCAAAGCATCTGTGACATGACTCAATGCATTCAAACATCGTTCTTCCAACGTACCTAGCAGAGGTGGTGCTCTGAGAAAATATCAGCAGAAGTTAAGAAATTAAGAGCAATATACAGAGAACATAAGTAAATAATACTTTTTCAAAAACACATTCTTTATTCATATGTTTGAATTCTCAAAGGGGGTTGACATAAGATGATATGGTAGGATAACCTGTGCCCCGTTTACATTGTGCCCTAGCAAATAGGGTGGGGGGGAATTTATGGCAATCCTACATCCCCAAGATAGTAAGATGTGATGAAGGGGGTCAGGGGATTTCCAGAAGCATGGTGCTTGTTTTGACATAACCATTCCTTGTACATAAGGGGCTATGTAGAAGTAAGTAAAAGGGAGGAGACTGATAGCAGTTTGTGAAAAGAAAGATGGATGTTTCAGTGTAGAGTGAAACTAAACTGAAAGGGAATGTTATTCTGGTGAATAGATTATTCCTTATTATCAATATAACCATACACAGTAAACCCCAGAAGTGAGCGATGGAGAGTAATACAATTTTCAAAATTATAATCAGACCATCCCCTGCACATCATTGAAGGCAACTAGGCATGAAGGATTTAGCAACCTCATCTGCGTATATTTGTCTTATTAATTTAAGAGAGTATAGAGAGGAATCAATAACTTGATGGAATAGGACGCAGTCCTCTTGCTGTCAATCAGGGAATAAAACACTTCTACAGTCATTCTCTGATATGGAGCCCCTAACATTAAAAAATGCTAGGAGATTCCTTAGTTTTTACTACACATACACCAAGTTCGCTTTTAACGCGTGTTTATAATCCACAAAACTGGAATAACGCCCCTAAAAAATAATAGTACAAAAATACGAAATACATGAATGACGATCATGCAAAAAAATAAAAAATAAAAATTTCCGTTTTAGTGAATAATCGACCGCCTCAGACGCACTTTTCCGCCATGCTCCTCCTCTTCTACTGCTTAATGCGATCGGATATTGTGAAGAGAATGGAAAAAAGCATTAAGAATAAATAGCAAACAAACTTGCGATATAATATCGTCAGGGAAATAGCGTGCGAGGGTGCATCAGCTGATATGGAGGTGGCAAAACATTTGCAGATAGAGGTTCGTTTTCCCGCATCCTCCTCCTCTTCTACCGCTTAATGCGATCGGATATTATGAAGAGAATGGAAAAAAAGCATTAAGAACAAACGGCAAACAAACTTGCGATATAATATCGTCAGGGAAATAGCATGAGAGGGTGCATCAGCTGATACGGAGGCGGCAAACCGTTTGCAGATAGAGGTTCATTCTCCCGCATCCTCCTCCTCTTCTACCCCTTAATGCGATCGGATATTATGGAGAGAATGGAAAAAATGCTAGGTACAGTACGTGGGTGAACATTAAGAACAAAAGCAAACAAACTTGCCATATAATATCGTCAGGGAAATAGCGTGCGAGAGTGCATCAGCTGTTACCGAGGCGACAAAACGTTTGCAGATAGAGATTCGTTCTCCCGGATCCTCCTCCTCTTCTACCACTAATGCAATCGGATATTATGGAAAGAATGGAAAAAAGCATTAAGAACAAACAGCAAACAAACTTGCGATATAATATCGTCAGGGAAATAGCGTGTGAGAGTGCATCAGCTGATATGGAGGTGGAAAAAAGTTTGCAGACAGAGATTCGTTCTCCTCGCATCCTCCTCCTCTTCTACCGCTTAATGCGATCGGATATTATGGAGAGAATGGAAAAAAAGCATTAAGAACATACAAAACACAAACTTGCCATATAATATCATCAGGGAAAAAGTGTGCTAGAGCAAAAACGTTTGCAGATAGAGGTTCGTTCTCCCGCATCCTCATGCTCACCGCCACCATGCACGTTTCAGTGTATGCCTGTTGCCCACCGCATAATAGAGTGCATTAATTTGTTTACTGTACAGTAAATCTGTATATCTTTTATACTGTACACTATTTGCGTGTTAATATAAATAGCTACAGGTCTTTCTGCTTTGTTATGTACTTATAAAATATGTTTTACTTATCTTATATCTTTGGTATAGTGTGTCTATATACGGTTGTGAAACGTATCTATGCCCATTATCATTGCTTCTTATGGAAAATGACTCGCTACATTACGCGATTATTACGTTATGCGGCACTTCTGAGAACCTATCTTCGCGTTATTCTAAGAACTAGGTAATCTTGGCATCCTGCAACTTCTATATGTCCTTGGCATATATGCTAGACTTGGTCTAATAATATGAACTTATCAATTTAAACTTACTTATAGTACTGTGACTGAGACTTGCTAATATGTGGATGACACAGGGATGATACTTTAATAGAAGAGCTAGGATTAGCAGTGGCTACAGACTGAGAATCTCGTCTCCATCGCAATTTATCTTCATCACAGTCTGCAGCCTCATCATCATCGCTCTCTAAGCCTGATGTCCAATCACTTTCTTCATCACTACAGTCTGAAAGCACTGGTGAGTCCGGATCAATATCTTGAGGTACATAGAGATCAGACAACATGTAATGAGCTGATGAAACTATCTGTAAAATAAAATATTCCACATAGCTAAAAGAAGTTTAAATCGTCTCAAAAGTACACCAATGAGCCTATAGATAAATGAAAACTTTTTATACCAAACTGGAAAATTACCTTTGTTGATAGCAGTATAACATATGATACACGTAGCCATACACTAAGACATGTATATCAACATGCATAAATAAAAATTGCCTACCTTTGGATACTCATTTATATTTAACAGTGTCAAAGAATTCTTCAATAGGGCCCTTATAGTAGCTATTTTCGTTTGGTAATCTTCCGAGGAACGCATATTTTTTGCCACTCGATAAAAGAGCATAGCTACTGGAATTGTGAATGGATTTCCAGCTTCTTCAGTTGAACTTTCTTCTTCGTTTCCATCAACACAAGTTCGTCCTTCAGCACTGAGTGATGTTAGGTCATACAATTTTACAATATCATCATCTTTTCCTAGAATGGAATCGTTCACATTATGGATGCACCCAAACACAGTGTAAATATAAATTGTGAAGAAAAAGGAACTCATAGCAGCCATGAACTCCACGGGAGAAACTAACAGAAATTCCATATAAAAATACAAAAATACGTCCTCTGGATGCTATCAGAGGACATATCACAGAAACATCTGAGCAAAGCTCTGTTTAATAGTTACACTAATTTTTACGATCAACAAAACGTTTAACGAATGACAGTGGGTACACCCATTACTTCGTGTGTGCAAGAAACAAGAGTAGAGGTTGGACTGAACATATACAATGCTCCCTATGGTGTTCAATTCTATTGTGAGCCAATTACTGTTACTTAGTAGTTGATTTGAAAAGCTAATCTGAAGCAGCTATTACCAGGATGACCAACACTACCAATACTGATAAAAAGCAGACTAGAGGTAGATACAGAGTATCAACTGAAAAATACCCCCGGAGATGACAGAGAAAAAGGAAGTAAAAAAAAGGAATGAAATATACAAAAAATAAGACTCCCACAAAAAATTAAATGCTTATAAATACAAAATGGGGAAGAGAATTGTGAGAAAGAGTATGAAAAGGCAGCAAACAGCCCACAAGAAAAACATCACTCAGTAAACAAGGATATGCACAGAAGAGACAGCACAGCTAAAGAGGATTAAAAGAAATTTGAATAATGAGAACATAAAATAATCCACAGTACCAAAAGGCAGAACAAAATAAATAAATCTATGACACTGAGATAGTAACTAATTGGAGCATGGGAGCTCATTTCCAGTACTTCCCCAAGACAATGATTCCTTAGATATTCAAAACCTTGAAGAGGAGTTACTCTTGGTATCATTTCTCCATCAACTGCATCTTCCTTGCCAATTTTTTACCTTGTTGTATAAGTGAAACTCTCAGTCCTCTTGTCTCAGGAAATATTTACATTTGATGGAGATACCAATGACAAAAACACCTGAAAGGAGTAGATTTCGATGACCTCTATTCATGAATAATTCACAACCAGAACTGCTACTATATTTTGCTTACCTTTGAAAAGCCAATATGTATGTCCTTCTTTAGTTGCCTTGCTATTCAAAAAGGCTAATATATTTTGCGCAACGTCTCGTACAAGACGAGGAGAAAACTGTCTGTCTGACATATGGGGTAAGTCTTCAGTTTTAATAAGTTCATACTTCTGCACAATACCATCCAAATGGTAACACATTACCACCTCTGGTACATTGCACATCAGATTGTCTAGCCAGTAATCGATACCTGATAATTAGAAAAAAATAAAATGAAATCGTGACATATGCCTACATTGATCTACAATTATGTAAGCTTTTTAAGTCTATGAAGGTATGGCAATATATGGGTCACATATATGTGAGATAAATCTAACCTGTCAAGATATTTATAGGTTTACTCATGTCCCTCAACCTCAGTGAGACACAAGGGTGCGTTCCACCTCCAAAGATGGGCAGGTCAGTGCCAATCAGCATGTGCAAATCTTCAAAATTCCAGACCACATTACGAGTGAAAGATTCCCCAGAAGACTGAGGAAGCTGGTCCTCCAAGGCTGGTTCAGGCATAATCTCACTGGCAAGCACGGAGGGCTACATGGTATAAACAAACAGGAAAATATTATACTAAGACTTTAATATACTTTTTTTTTTTTTTAGCAAAAAAGGGTTTTCATTTACTCCAAGATAAGCCATATCCTACTGCTATTTCACAAAAGTACTGGAAAAGTATAAACAGTTATTATAAATCATCCTTCTTAGAACCTTAATTCTTCCCCTGGCAGAATATTTCCTTATAATCTTAGCTTTATCAAAAAGATGAATATAAAAAACTCATACGGAATAAAATGGAAAGAGGAATACATAATATAAGCCTTTGCTAAAACACAAGAGACATCTGTTAAGGATATTTAAATACAGTACAGCCTAGCACTTACTTCTTGGACAATAAGTGTCCCATATCGTGCTTAATATTGAATAATAAAGAAACCACTCTTAGGTAGTATAGTGCCTCATTTCATGGGTTATTTGCACCACTGAACCTATCACTATCCCATCTATTTATAAAAGAGAAGCCGTCAGCGGATATGAACATTAACTGTTAGGAGGAAGGTTGTGCAAGATATATGAACCCTGAGGCCTCATTCTTTTGTTATAGTGTGGGGATCTTACAAAAATCTCCATATTTGCCCATCTGCATCCCCTATATCAGCTGTTTTGTTGTAAGGAAAATAATTCAAGGAGGAAGAGTTTGCCAAGCCTTTGCTCCCCTCTTATTGCAATGTTATTGGATCACATAGAAACAGGAGAGGATACTATAATATTTTCACATATTACAGTTTTTTGAAGATAAATAAGACTGACTTTTAACGTTCATTGTAATTAAAGAATAAAGTACACTGCAAACTGTTCTTTCATTTATACGAGAGCAAATAATTAATAATGATTACAAAGCCACATACCCTTCGAACAGATACGGGACTTTCTGTGACAGGCTGGGGAGGTGGACTGTGAGGGCGAGTCTCCTCTTCATTAATACTATGGTAAAGAAATTTTGAAAGCAAGCTTCTGCTTTGGACGACATTCCGACTTTTGTTTGGACGAACTAATACATTTTCCTGAAACAAGTACAATAAAGAATATGCTTTATTGTTCTCATATAAAACAAAAAATAAATAATATATATATATATATATATATATATATATATATATATATATATATATATATATATATATATATATATATATATATATATATATATATATATATATATATATATATATATACATACAATGGCAGCTGAGTTGCGAAACCAGAAATTCTTAACAGGTGTCAGTCATGTGGATTATATTACACTGAATTATAGTGACATACTGTACTACTAGGTATTTAATTCACTGAATGAAGGAAGGCAGCTCTGTAAGATGGATATGAGTAAAAGAGTGAGATCAAGCATTCAGAAGAATGACAAGGCCATATATAGTACATGCAAATACAGGATAATCACTGATATTATACATCAATTTAATGTTTTTTTGTAATCATATAAATATTATATAACTTGCTCGAATGTAATTATACAGAACTTTGGATTATACCAAGAAATTCAACTCTTCAAAGGCATTATCCACATGATAATACATAAATTCAAGGAAAAGGAACTCATTACTTATTTTCATTATCAGTGCAGGACTTGTTTGCGTTATTTCTTAGCTAATGGACTTGTATATGCATTCCTATAATCAGGACTGAGCTCTCATGGTGCAAGGAGAAAATACAGGCCACAACTGTACTTTCCACAACCTCGATTAGACTAAGAGAAAGTTTCATTCTTTCACCACACAACAATGTGGGCTGGAACCTGGGTTCTGAATATGTGTGACTAGCCTTGAGCTCCTTAATCCATAGGAATCTTCAGGACTCCAAGTTCCAGGATGGATGTCATATGTTTTATACAATTACATTTACTGTAATCCTTGTTTTTCGTTTCACTTTTAGTTCCCATTATGGAGGTGGACACAGAGTGTGGTTGGTGTAAGGCTGGATGCCCTTCCTGAAACCTCCATTGAGGGCTCGATTGCAAGTCTGTCAACTCCCGAGTTGCATCATCTAACCACTTGGCTATCGTGGTCCCTGTCCAATCTGATTACATATACAAGTTCACAAAGTGGCTCTGAGAAATACCCATTGCAATAGAGGTATATCATCAAAAAATATACTAACCATCTGGGTCAAAGACTGAAGAACATTTTCAAAGAAGAATTTTCTGAGCCAATGCCATTCCTTCTTGGACTGCCGGAGCAAATACTTGTAGATGTCAAATTCATCTATAAGAAGAGTCTTACCAACACGGTGAATCATCATGCTCACGTGAGCCTTTGGATTATAAGGAATCTTGAGGAGTTTCTTTATATTTTCGGCATCAGACACAACATCCACCTCTCCTATGCAGTCCGGAAACTGATGAGCCATGAGAAAGCTTTTGACATGAAAAAGAAATTAGTAAAAATGTCCATACTGCATAAGAAAATATATCTTGCAATTTAAAAAGTTTTATAAGAAGCCATTCAGTTTTAAAAAATAAACCTACATTTGCAAGATGTATTCATCACATACTTTACCTGTGACAAAAACGTGAAGTTTTATGAGCAGAAACAGTATGGCCATTATTACTTAGTTATATATATACACTTAACTCAAAACATACTGGGATATATAAATACATAATTATCTAAATTCATATACCTTGAAAAGTCAGCATGCTTTAGGGTAGCATTAGGTAGTCTGATTGAGGAGTGTTCCTGCAGCCAATTTGATGGAGGCATTTTTAAATCAGTGTTTGATTGTAGTTCACGAAACTGAACAGGGAACTCAACCTGCAAGTAAGCCAAAGCTTAGATAAGGGTATGCTTTCAATGAAGAGAATCAATGCCCCTGTTATAATTTTAATAATAAAATATGACTTCAGATATATCAACACACCTTTGAAGAAATTCTAAAGTATATCAAGTATGGTACGAAAATTATACAGCGCAACAAAAACTACCATCATTGACATACCTCTGTGCTCTTAACTACGGCAGCTGAATGAATACGCAGATCTTGTTCATCTCGCTCCTTAACATGAGCATCACTATTTTTAGGAAAACTCTCTCTCTTGCTTACATATCCTCCACAAGCAGTTGTGACAGACTGATTCCTAACTGGACTTAGTGCTTGAGACAATTCAGATACAGATTCGGATTGTGAAATCATCAGCGATTGCAGTGAGCTAGAAGGAAGAAACTCTTCAGAGTCCTTACATTCCTTTTGTTTTCCTTCTATTTCATCACATTCATTGCCATCCATTTTCTGCAAGGTTAAGAATTATAAGTTTCCTTTATCAGTTATACTCTCTCAAAAACTCAATCAAATTTGCTGCTCTATTAATGTATTCTGTAAGTCTGATCGGTTGTAAGTTGGATCTTTAAACCAAAAGGAAAATTGCAGATAGGGACCACAGTGTAGTAAACATGAACAGTATATCACCTTTCAGTCAAATTGTTAGGTGTTTTTTTTAAGCTTTACTTATTGGTCAATTTTCTGAGTCACAAAGTTAATACAACATCAAATGACAAAGTGTGCATAATCAGATACAACAACAACAAAATTTTGTATTACACTTTTGCGAGTCATCACGCCATGTAAATTAATATACTGTGATGACAGCAAACTTACAAACACACACAAAATGCAGGCATTGGTACGAAGTATATCATGCACACCTACTAAAGGAACAGATTAGAAAAACTATATTAAAATTTTCTATGACAGAGACTGCACTCTCAAACTGCAACATACCATTCAAGGCTTAAAGTTACTAAGAACACAACTATCTAGACTTCGGAAATTATTAATAATAGCATCAGGTATGTAGAATAGTGCATCTCATAATACCAAAATTTACCAAGAAAAACCGAAGTCCTCATTCTCGTCCCTGGAAAATTTTAAATATCAACATGAAAATACCGGTAAGTATTGAAATTTCCTGAGACGAGAATTATACTTTCCTCTGTTGTACAAACAATTTCCTTTAGTGTACAGTAACCAATATGACACAGAATAAGCATGAGTGTCTTCCTTATACTTTAGGAATTCTTAATCCAATGATATGACATTTCCAGCTTTTAGATCTCTAAATATCTCTCCAGTTAGAATATTATGCATAACCTTGCATACTTCTTCATGACTACACACTGACAAAGTAATTAAAATTAATAACTGCTTAATCAAAAACAGCTGGATAGTTGCCTAATGAATTACATGAGTGCTAGACAGAAGGGAAAGAAGAAGGGCAATTTAGGAGGTCTTTCCTGTTCTTAACCAGCAGGAAAATTGTTAAATCTGCTAAAACATAACCAGTAAAATACAATACAGGATATAACTAATTCATATGTCTATAGATTTGCAAAAAATACCAGTACTGTATATATTCTGTGATACACATTTTTATTCAGTAAAAAATAAATTTTCCTACAAATATTTTCTGGATTCAAACATATTTTCATTTTTATTTCCATCAAAAATAATACATGAAAGTTGGGGACAATGGATTGGAGCACCCCATTTGGGATAGGATAACACCCATTTGTAATAGCTTAGGTTAGGTTACAATATGTTAGCTTAGGTTAATAGGTCAAAACTTTTCTTATTGAATACTGATTAAATATGAAAGGTTAATCCAAACTCACATACATATACATATACGCATGCCTCACTCCCCCTTGTAAGGGGGGTGGCCGAGCCAAGTAATGCGAATTCACCACGATCCACACATACCTCAACCAAACCTCTCAGTTCATTGGGGATAAAGAGTTGCTATATCTCCCCCCCCCTTCCTCCCTGCTTGGGTCATCCACAAGGCAGGCGGGCAAGGATATTCTACAATGAGGTCCGACAGCTGCAGCTGGTTTACCCCCACCACTTCATCACATGTCAACTCCCCTCACACCCGTCCATTACAGTTCACTGAGCTAGCAGGTGCGAAAAATCAATTTGGGCCGCATAAATGCACAATCTTCCTCCAATCATTCCTATCTCTTGCATGCACTCTTCCCTGTTCCATTGACATTCCACGTGCATTCATTGTTCTTTTCACACCATCCATCCATCTCATTCTAAGGCTCCCTCTTGGCCTAACTCCAATCACTTCTGCACTCCACCCTCTCTTCATTATTCGTTCATTATTCATCCTTTCAATGTGTCCAAACCAACTCAACACTCTCTGATCTAACCTATCCGACAGCTTCATTCCAAACCCATATTTAATAAAATCTTCTATGCTCTTCTGCTAATGAAGAAAAAAAAATTATATACATTCTCCCCAACTACTGTAATGGGAAAAAAGCAAATGGGTGTCTGTCTCAGAAGCCACTCATATCCATATGAAATAAAGCTCAAATTCGTTTGAATGATGTCAAAACCCACATGAAAAAAAAAAGTAATTTTGAAAGAAGGATAAAACAATGTACCTCATCAAAGATATGAGCTTACTCTGACACCCAGAAAATCGATAATTACAGACTATTATCGCATATTTTATGACATTTGTTTCTGTGACTCTTCTTGCACAAATAAATAATAAATATGTAGAGAGATCGTTTCAGAACGAAGGATATTTTTCTGATTCCATTGTTTTTGTTGACTGGTACTTGGGAAACTTTTGCAGACCCTCAGAGATAATACAAATCTAGTGTTTGTGTGTTCCTGTTTGCCTATTACTGGTCAACTGTATGTGTTCAACAGCAAATAAGCTCCTAGTCCATTTACCAAACAACTCTAAAGAAATCAGCCTTTTAATCTCCGTTTCAACATAGCTTCCATGTTGTGTAGACTAATACCTATACAATGAGGTATGGATTCCCAGCAGTGTACATTAGCTGACTGGATTCTGGAAGACTTAGTCCTCCGATTAAGAGAGGGAGTATAGCTCTGGGGGGCAATTCTCAAATAAGGCCCCTAAATAAGGAAAAATATTTTGACAGTCGTTACAGTATTAGGTTAAGTGAGGTTCAATTCGGTCAGATTTAGAATGAGTTCTGAACTTCTGATGGGAGAATCCCTTCCAATCTGGAATACATTTTTTTTTTTTTTAACATTGAGGTACTGTGATTTCCCCCCATTCAACTCTCTCCATTACTGATGGCTAATAAAAATGAATTCATCTAAAAAAGAAAAAAAAAGGCAGTAAACGATACATATGAATATCACAATCTATCAGAAATGTTCAAAACTCATTAAAAATATCAATGGGAAACACTTGCTTTTCAACTCGACATGACGATAAAATAATCATATATCTTCGGAAAATATGCTCAAACACCTGCTATACTAAGTAAAATTCCAATTCTTGGGGCACCAAAATACACATTTCTCATCGAAAAACTCCCTTTAATACCTGATATATAAATTCAACGGCTTCAAAGAAGTACTAGTCACTGATAACAATATTTAGGTACCACTAAATAATATATTTCACTACAGCGTCGAATAGCTTTGCTTAGGAAGTGGAAATGGTAAACAACCATAGATATATAATCATAAATAGGTATTTATTATCGAGCTCTTTATATTTTTATATAAAAAAAATACTTAAAAGTAGATAATATAAATTTGTAAGTTTCGAGAAAACCTAGCTTACCTCATCAGTTATAAGATTCTGGCTTAGAAATATAATTATACATGTCCAGAAATAGAGCTTTATGTATATGTCAAAGTTATTACTTATTGTACAATCTATTATAAACTAACACCTTCATAAGAGTAAAGTTAATATATAACAATCAATCTCAAATAGTCACCTAATGCCACTTTAGGTGCTTAATTTGGGATTGAGTCATAAGCTGTGGAAACATAATCTAATATGGACAAAGCATGAAAATATTCTGAATTAATAAGTCATTTATAAGGCTAAAACAGACCTATTCCAAAATCTTAAGCTGTGTTATATGAATATTCTAAAATGGAGGACATTGTGAACGTGAGAGGTAGGTATACACACATACAAACATCTATCTATTTATCTACCTTGGCTGTTTCCCCCTTTAATTGAGGGGTAGCCGACATAAAAAAAAACCAATATTCAATAGTAACAATCCTCTTTAAAAGGCGGTACCCATTCATCAGAAGCCATACCACTCCAAGCATTCATCTTAGCTGCATGCATTAATCATTTGACTCCAATCACTCTCTTTAGCTCCTCAGGTATAAAGGATAAGCCCTGCTTAGGTTATCCACAGGGAAAAGAGGAAAACTCTTCTGCAGAAAGGCCACATTGGAATACCCAGTCTAGTGCGAGAATTCTATGGTTTGTTTACCTTATGTGGCGCTTGCGAGGAGCAAAGTCCATTAGGTTCTTCTTTTGGAAAATGTGTCTGCGAGAAAACTCTAGAAAGTTATAGATAATGTGGTTCATGACATCATATTTACTCTTACTCCAGTGGATTCTTTTTCAATCAAAATGCCTCGGGGAGACTTTTTGTAAGAATGTTTTCTTTTCTTGTACGAGCATTTTTAAAGAGTACAATAAATTTACTGTATATCTGGTACGGTGGCACGTTATGCATAACTTAATAGTTGTCATTTTCGTAATTATTTTTACCGTATTATCGCCAGTTGATCGGCGTAGATGTGCACCTTCACGCCCCTTTTCAGGAGAAAATATGGCAAAGATTCGTTTTATGCACTCCCACTTTGGGACTAAACTATGGGTATTTTTTTGCGATTGGGCTCCTATGGTTTTTGATGCGCTAACCTTACCCATTCACAATTATGGGAGGATAAGAGACTTCTCTTGTAGGTCTTCCATCTCTTGACTATCTCTTAAATCTTGACACTAAATTGATATGATAATGTAAAGTTCACTCAAATACTTCTATTCACAAACATTTTCTTTTCTTTCCATAAAACACATTTTTATTTCTGTTCCATATATAAATAACATTTACTAATCCTCTTTCGTCTATTTCAATACTTTTAAATATAATTAAAGTAAAATCACATTAATTTTAACATTTTGTAATCGTTTTCCATCTATTTTCAATACAATTAATTTTAATTTATTATAGTGACATTATCATATACAGTATATTACAATGTCTTAATTTATAATTAACTCGACGGTATACAATCTCTACTCCAGGTATCTATCTAGCTTTGTTTTGAATTCTCTGATGGTTAGAGCACAGACCACAACCTCTGGCAACGAATTCCACTCATTGATAACCCTCACACTGAAAGAATTTGCCCTGGGTAGAGTCCTCCAATGCCCACGTGTGTGCAACTTACGAGAGTTTGAGCGAGTCTGAGTATCACTATATTTAAAGAAGATGTGGTAGTCAATCTTTTCCATTCCACTAAGAATCTTGTAAACTTCGATTAAATCGCCTCTTTGCCTTCTTCTTTCAAGAGTCATGAGACCTAGGTTCGCATATCTAGTGCCATATTCAAGATCTTTCAACTCTGGAACCAGCTTAGTCATTCGCCTTTGTACTTTTTCAAGTTCAGTAATGTCCTTCTGGTAGTAAGAGTGCCAACTCTGAATAGCGTATTCTAGATGTGGTCTGACTTAAAGAACAGTATAGTAATCCACATGCGTCCAAATCTATATGTGGAATGTTCCGCCTTATAAGGCCAACCATTTGATTTCCTTTGGCTGCTGCTTTATTCACATTATGACCTGGTTTTAAGTCACTAGACATGTAGACACCTAAATCTTTCACAATCTTATGATTATCAAGTTTTTGGCCATTCATCTCATACTCAAAGTTTGGATTTCTGTGCCCCACATGAAAAGTTATGCATTTGTCAACACTGAAGTCTAACAGCCACATCTTGATCCACTCTTCTAATCTTTTAATGTCTCTGCATAGATCTAATGTCATCTTCTGAAGAATACATGCTTTTTACATCATCTGCAAAGAAAAGGGCTGGACACTCCATTTAACTTACTAGGTCATGTACATATATTAAAAATAAGACTGGTCCCAAAACTGATCCTTGTGGCACTCCTGAGGTTACTCTTCATCTGTCTGATTTAGTGCCTCTTATTTCAACAAATTGTTTTCGTCCCGATATAAAGGATCCAATCCACTGTAACATGTTACATCTCACTCCATATATTTCCAGTTTCTTCAATAACCTACCATGAGGTACCGTATCAAATGCTTTCCTACAGTCTAAATAATTTACATCCACTGGGATTTGTTTATCTGTAGCTGAAGTCAAGTATTCCAAGTATGTAAGCAAATTAGTAAGAGTGCTTCTCCATGTTCTAAATCCATGTTGACTATCATGTATAAGGTTGTTTTCCTCCAGATATTGTACCAAGACTTTGCGAATTATAATTTCACATATCTTGCATAATACACACGTTAATGAGACTGGTCTATAGCTGAGTGGGTTGAGCTTATCTGCCTTCTTGAATATAGGGCACACAGAAGCCAGTAACCAGAGATCAGGTACTAATCCAGTGTCACCTGACTGCATAATAATGTTTGAGATGGGTAAGGCTAATTCATTATAACATTCCTTTAACATTCTAGGGTAAATACCATCTGCGCCTCCAGATTTATTATGTCCTTAAGCAGATCCTTGACAGTATTTTCATCAACTTGTATACTTTCAGTCACAGGTCCGATATATCCAGCTACAAACTCTTGCATGTCCCGAGTATTTTCTTGAACAAAAGCTCCTTGGAATGCTGTTAATCTCGTTTGCTGTCTCTAAATCATTTCTAGTTACAATTCTATTTCTGTTCCTGACTCTTAAAACTGTATCCTTTATGGCAGCTTTGATTCTCACACATTGCCAGAAATGTTTCTGATTAACCTTGATATCCTGTGCAGTTTCTTTATAATTTTTTTTTAGCCTGTCTAATCTTGTTTATTGTTAAATTTCTTATCTTGTGATATTCATCAACTCTTTTTGGGGTTTTCGTAGCTTTAAAATTCTTCCATACTTTTTGTTTGGCACTTATTTGGCTACTTACTTCCTTAGTCATCCACTTTGGTTTCTTTTTACCTTTGGTGAATCTAATTAATGGTACATACTTACCTATGAGATCGCTTAAAATACTAACTTGTACTTGATACATTCCTTCAATCTTCCTATCTCGAAATAGCACCTGCCAGTTCACTTCTGACAATTCTCTCTTTATTTTTGCATAGTTTGCTTATGAAAATTATACCTAAATGTTTGAACATCAATATCATCATCCACAACGAATTCGCACAAAGTCACAGCATGGTGACTTTTGCCTATTGGGGGACGGATTTCTACATAAGTAATGTCCTGGGTGTCTCTAGATACCAAGTCCAGATTTGTGGGGTTTTCTCCATCAATATTGCGAGTCGTTTCAAAGATATGATGTTGCAAAAAACAATAATTAATACCATCAAGAAAGTTACGTGCATCAATATCTTGTCCTTGGTTTGAGACCTTTATATGTGCAAAGATGATGATCAAGCAGGTTTTCCGATAAGTAACTGTAGCAGAGTTAAGGTTTGCTATAACTTGTGTTCATTAAACAAAAACTACATATAGGTAAAAATTCAAACGATTTAACATATTATATACAAGAACTTATAATGCATTGGATTCCTACTGTTGCTGTGACTTAGTGTGAATATTATTTCAGTTAGAATTTTGTGAAGGTCTGTATGTCATGTGTGTTTGTTGTGTATTTGCAGTGTCTCAATCGTTTTGGGAAGATGCTGCTATCATGGATTATATTACAGAAGACATATACTTCGAAGTTCTCTATCCCGAGAAGCTGAGATACACTTATCGCTTGCGTAAGGCAAGAGATTTTGGTGCTCCATTTGTGAGTATAATTTAACCTTATATGCCTAACTCACTGACATTTTTTCCTCATAGGCATAGATTTTGTACTATTGTATAATCAGATAATTATTACATTAAGCAGAAATTGACCTGACATATACAACTCTTAATAAAACTGGATTGTGACCCAATTTGAAATTTGATAGACATTTTCTTATATACTTCATCTTGGTATACTTGTTTATTAAGCTTCATGTCAAATCACCTAGATTAATGTTTCACCAGTTTACACTTCCCTGTTGCATATCTTCTAAAATGCAGTTTAAATGTAGCTTCTCATTTTATTTATATACTGCATATTGTATGGAAGTACAAATATCCTCTTTAATTTGTAAAACAACAGTCTCCTTGAATACTGTACTTTCTTTGACGTCATTTTTACTTTTAGATTCGTCAGTTGAAAGGAGTTCGACTTGTTTTAGCTGATCCTTTGGAATGCTGTTCACTGCCTCATAATGCACTCGAATTGGAGGGTGCAGTAGCTCTAGTTGCAAGAGGGTACATTTCTGAATATTCTGTTTAGTTAACTATATAATATCGTTTAAGAACTATTAAGTAGCGTTGTTAAATAGTAGGTAAAAGTAAACCTGGTATCTTTTTTTTAAAGTTCTGTTCACAAAATAACCATCCTTCTATCACAGAGGTTTCATTTCTACATTGCAGTACCCATTATTAAACTCTGAGGTAATACTAATGTAATGAATAAATGTTGTTGGAAATTGCACAGGTTGAGATGCACTTAAGCTATATCATGAGAGTGTACAGTACTGTCAATGCAGTATACAATTGATATTTATATTTAATGGTTATTATACATTCTATAATTACTTCTTCTAAAATTAAATAATTGAAAGCAAGTTGAAATATTGAGAAATAAGTGAATTTACATACAGTATTTTCCAGTTATTATAATATTGAAGCTCATTGTAAATCTGAGAATGTAGATAAACAATTAGCAATGAGCAGTGATAGGTTCTGATATCGTACTATAATGCTCGAAATCATAATCTCGCGTCTTATTTACTTTTGATCTCGGCAATAGGGATTGCTCATTCGTTAGTAAAGCAGTGAAGGCAGAAGAAGCAGGTGCTCTTGCTATTATAGTTATGGACAACAATATAGAAAACGATGAACTGTACATAGAAATGGTAGATGATAATACAGACAGAGAACCGAGGATACCGGCAGCTTTTCTACTGGGTAAAAGTGGGTAAGTAAGGCTGGCAAGAAACAGTATTGCAGAAGCTTTATTTTGGCTACCACTAAGCATTGAAATGAATTGGCTTGCCTTGTTGTTGAGTCAGTGGAGCTTTAGCAGTTGAAGCAAGCACTAATAAATTTTTATAAAGCAGACTTTGATGCTCTACTATTTTATATAATTTTATTTTTCTTAGCTTCACTTTTTCCTTTTCACCACCAAGTTGCTTCTCGTGTTGGAACCATTTGGTTTATAGTCTTTGACTTTTTCCAGCTGGGCTTTTGGTTTGGCTTAATATAATAATAATAATAATCATAATGATAATAATAACAATGCCTTATCCTGCTAAAGCTAGCAGGGTACCATAGCTGAAGCCAAAAGGTTAGGTAGCATGGTCTCATCAGTCCAGCTTTACTTCCTCTGTGGCAATAAAAAACTTTAGAGACACTGTAATTCCCAGCCATTCTTTGCTACATTCCTTTTACTCGGCTCTTTCAACTAGTAGGATATACAATTATAAAGATCTTTCTCCTCCACGCCAGGAATTATTTTTTATTGTAAATATGTAATGGCTGTTGCAATAGGTTCCATATTAACAAAATTAATATGTTAAAAATATTTAGTAAGTTAATAGTTAGCATTTTACATTGCCTTTCAAGTTCATTAGTTTATTATGCTTGAAATTAAATTATTTTTTTCCATTCATGCAGATTCATCATTGCAAAAACCCTGATAGAGGCCCAGCAAGAATCAGCCATAATCAATATTCCGGTAAATTTAACATCCGTCCCTATTCATAAACATAATCAACCACCATGGGTCATTTGGTGACAGTTGGATTCGTAGCATCTTATAAATGAATTTCCTTTTACTTATTTGCACTTATAAAGTCATCGATGTATTGAAATGGATAATGAATTGTAAAAAAATATTTTTCTGTAAATAGTGTTTTCTTCCTGCAGTGTTATTTAAACAATATTGTTGCTTAATCATGTGCATGGCCCGCAATAATAGTTGTGCTTGAATTTGGGGTTACTGTATATGCAACACCACTGTATATTGTTGTTAATAATTTCTACGAAGTTTAAGCAGATTGTGGCCATTTGTATACAGACTGATTTTTATGATGGGGAGCCTTTTATTCAACAGGTGAATATTGTTCATAAACCTCAGGCTTGAAGAATTTTACCCAATGGGAGAGGTATTCTATGTTCAGTCAGAGTATAAGCCATCCAGTGATGGCATACATATTCATACCTGTCAGGTTGAGTTTTACAACCATAATACCCATCAAGTTGAGTTAAGCAAACACACATGTCGGGTTGAGATTAGCACCCATACCCGTCAGATTGAGTTTGACAACCACACCTGTCAGGTTGAGTTCACCAACCACACCTGTCAGGTTGAGTTCACCAACCACATCTGTCCAGTTGAGTTTAAAGCCATACCTGTTCAATTAAGTTACCTGTTAGGTTGAGTTCAACATCCATACCTGTCTGGTTGAATTTAACCTTACCTGTCAGGTTGAGTTTAACAACCACACCTGTCAAGTTTTCCAATTATGCCTGTCCAGTTTAGTTTTACACTCAAAAATATGAAAATGTACACGCCCCTATAGGACCATACTCAAAAAAATAGGGTAAAAGATGATAAATTTTCATTATGCAAACAGTGAAATTTAACAAATTGTAAAAAGAAAAGAAAAAAATCTCAAACCCAACTTTAGTCATACTTTATAATTAATTTTTGCTTAGCTACCATCAAAATTAAATTTTTTCTTGGTTACAAGAGGTAATTTGTTTTTTCTTGGCCTTCTTGAATAAACGCTCCTCTTTTCGACATTCCTTTTTAATTTTTTTTCTAATAACTTCGGCTGACATGCCATTTCTACTCCATTTATCTGCAAGAGAAAATACAAAATTTAGGGACTACTAAAACATTCAGAATTTGGTAAAATACCACATTAAACAATGAAAAAGAACTATACAGATACTGTAGACAAAAGACTTAAATAGAAAAAGCAATCCTGCAATGAAAACCCCGGCTAATACTGTCAGATGCATAACCAACCGTCCACAGTAATTTCCTTTCTAAAGCTCATAAATACATGAACAATCACTGACGTATGTAACTATGCACAGCATATTATCAGACAACATAAGTCTATTGTTACTGGTGATATTCTATAGATAGAAATAATAATTGAAACCAAATGCAACGACAGATACTCTAGTGAAGGGGTGCACAAGGCATCACCAGATGTAAGGTAGGGGTCAAATACACTGCTTAAGAAAAAGAATCCTTAACCAAGTCCTAAAAGTTAGCAAACTAAACTGGCCATGGGCGAAGACGGCACGTGCAATTTTATATTTTATCGGGCACTACAAACTTTCTGCTTAACTGAGATGGTCAAAATTGGCTATTATAAACCAGTTGAAAATACACTGGATCAAAATCTCAGAGATCAAGTCATGACTGCAAAATATTACTAAAAACAAAAAAGTCAATTATCATAGTAAAGGAACCTCTACTCTACATACCTTTTAATTTATCTAGCTTTGCTGTTGACGTCTTGTTCATATAAAATCCTTCATATTTCGTCACGTCGGGATCATCGCTTGTACTGATTCCTAAGTACTTTCCAGGTTTTTTATCTTTAGGCTTATGCCATGTTCCATTATCAGACAGTGATTCTGTTCTAATTCCTTGCCATGGCTGAGCTACATCTGAGGACTGAGTTTTGGACTGTTTTTGTGTTGTCTTCTCAACTCTTGAAGACTGACCTTTAGTTGGAAGTTTCTTCCCAGTGACATACTTGTCATCTTTAGCTAATTCTATCTTCAACATACGATGCTCATTGCGAAGTACTTTTTTCATACATCTGTCCAGTCTCCCTTGTTTCTCTATATCCGATGATAAATTTTTATTTGCACTTGCTTTGCGATGATATTTATGGTACATGGCACTGATCCAGCGAATTTTACTTTTCCTCACCCAGTATCCTTCATACTGCGTCATCAGGTTATTTTCTTGAAATTTGAAGTTTTTTGAGTTGAGTCCGCCATGATCTGCAGAAGGCCTCTCTGTTTCTTTTTCTTTGCTTAACAAATTTGGACCCATGTTTTTCTATTTATTTATCAAGTCCATTCGCTTATGGCAGGTTCTCTGAAAATAAAAGGAATTTTGATCAAAAGTTCACTGACATGTAGACAACTAAAATTGAATTATAATCCTTATAAATAAAGTTAAAAGTAAATTCTACTGAATTCATAATACCCATACATGGGTCACTTTTGCCGTTCTCTTGATGACATGTTCCTTCTTTACCCCACCATGGATGTGAATTCTTAAATCTTGTGAATTTTCATCAACTTCAACTGTTCATTGTTCCACTAGGGTACACTTTATTATATTAAGAATATATTTGAATTCAGCCATTTTGCTTCGTATACTATCATAAACCAGGAGTCAAAATTTAGACATGAGAACGGACAGATTCTAAGGGTGCCTAAGAATCAACACAAAGCACCAATGATAAGGTGAGATAAAAATCAATGACCTACTGATTCTTTCCACACAACTGCTATAACTGATGGGCAGTTCAGAGGCTTCCAGCCAGTGTAATAATTATGAAGATGGAACAAGGAATGCCAACCACAACAAAAGTTTTAAAATCACTGATATAAATTTCCAAGGAGTCAGAAACTCTCCTATGCATAGTAATCACAAAGATATATGAAAAGGTATTAAATTCTCAGCCCTAATCATAAGGTATTATATGGATTACTAAGGAGAAAGAACAAATGACAAAAGTACTTTGGAAACAGGGAACCATGAAAAAGCTATGCTCCATTCTTCATAAACCAAAGCTTCAAGTATCTACTTGTACACAGGTTATTAAATCCACAAGAGAAAAAACATTCACAACACAGGGAGCAGACAGGTGTTCTTGGGTGAGGGTTAACAAACACTAACACATGCCAAATATAGGATTACTAGGGTCAGACTAAACATTCTCAAGTAAACTACACGATAAAATCTCGCTAACTTAACTGTACATACATCAGTAAATTATTAGTTACATTACTACTAACTTATGTGTTACAGAATTACGTCCTCTTCTCCTTCTGTTACGTACAGTACAGGACAGGAAGCTTGGTCAGCTTACTGGTCCTGCCTAAAATGTTCAAAGGAATGTGACAAAATCAGTAAGGAATACTAGTGAAAATGTTAACTTTAGCAAACCAATCAGTGATGCACTGAAAACCTAAAACTCTCCCTGATGATAGCATAAATTTCATTACTGGAGAAACAAACTTATATCGTAGCTGCAAGTCATTTGAATCACCACCCTATAGTAATAAGGGAAAAGCAACAGTCACAGATTCCTAGTATGGTGTAGAAAGCACCAAATTCCTTAATAACAATGATTGCGAAGGGAAAAATTCTCAACTGACACTACGACACTACAATAGCTAAAGTTTGGATAAGGAATAAGGTATCTCAATTATTCTTCTCTCATTATGTGCAGGACAGGGAGCTTGGTCAGCTCACAGGTCCCACACACTGTTCAAAGGAAAGTCACTACTTGTCAAAAAATACTACTAAGTATGTTAACCATGATTAAGTAACCTATGAAAAACTATACCTGCTGACAAACAAATATCAATACAGTAGAAGAAATCTTATATCGTATCTGCAAATCCATAATAATGATTGAAGTGAAGGGAAGTGCTCAGCATTCTCTGAGATATTACAGAAATTACAATTTGAATCTGGTATAAGGTGTAAACATTGCATATGAGCAGTGTCCCAAACCTAGACGCTCCATGGCGACTTTTATCCTACAATTCCGGAGTTCATTCCATGGCCACCAATGGTAATCAAATTTGTGACTGCCTATAAATACTTGAAGAGGAACAGCACACCACTGTGAAAACAATTTAAAAGAACCAAGAACTAACAATATATCACATATTGCGGGGCTAATAGAGATATTGAGGGAAGAGACAAATCCTAAGCAAAACGATCCTTTGCCTCATTCTCAGAGATGTAGCAATGGAATGCAATGCTACAACCACAATCCTGGAAACAAACTAATCCTTGTGAGAAACTATTAGTCAGAAAATTGTATTTTAGCCTTGAAGAATGGAGTAATGCCATGGCTGCCTCAGAATCAACATATCGAACACATGATAAAGCTGGAGGAAAGATCAGCACCCACTGTTAAGCTTTCCAGATTGCAAACTATTTGGCAAGCCTCCAGACAGCACGATATTTTAAGGGATGAAAAAATACTGATCCCCACTAAAGGTATATAAGCAATAGTGGATTCTGAATCATCAATATAAATTTGAACTAACCAAGAAAAACTTATATGGACAGTGACTGTATAAAAGAACGTTTGAGGGCTGAGTATTCTTTGCATGAATAACAAGATCTACATTTATGTGGCAACGAATGGACCCACAGGGTATCGAGAAAAAAGTAAAAGGTTCGAAACAAAACAAAGGGAGATCTAACTGATGGAAACCCCCCCCTGCTCCCAGAAATGCTGGATGTTTCTTGAAATTAGGCGAGCAGGCTAAGAGATCGGCCCTCTCCTCATCTGCCAAAACTTCTGTTCAGACTGAATCTGACCTAGAGGTATACAAGGCCCTATAAAGGCATTGGTGAGTACACATATCAATGTAATCCTCAGAGACTGTACATTAACTGTAGTTTCGTAAATCTAAAAGTAGTTTGGTAGTTAAGGTATATCGTTATTGCTTGTTGCTCATACTGATCATCATTGGTGTTATCCCACATAACACATAATATCAAGGTAAGAGGAATTTACTTCAAACTACACGCTATCTAGGCTATAACCTGGAGTCATGGTGTCTAAAGTCACGTCGGAGATGATTAGACCAATCACCGGTGAAGGAGATGTGGTTGCGTGGATAAAGAAAGTTCAGTTGGTGGCTAAGTTGCAGAAGAAGTCTGATTTGGTTTCTTTTATTCCACTGTATTTGGAGGGAGATGCTCTTGCTTTGTATTTAGAAATGAGTGATGATGACCAGGGTGATTCAGATAATATAGTAGCTATGTAAAAAGAGGCATTTACTGACGGAGCCTTTGTAGCTTATGTCAAGTTGGTTACAGTCAAATGAACAGGGCAAACTGTTGATGTGTATGCAAATGACATAACACGTTTGCTGGGTCAATGGATTCCCAGGTAATATAAGTATAGCTTTGCAACAAGTCAATGAGGTTTTAATTAAGCCAGTTATTGAAGTGATTAATGCGGCAAGAATTTTGTGCAAACCTAAGGCTGATGAGGAGCATGTTGTTGCAGTGGCAAAGGGGATTGAGTTGCCAAAAAAGGGCAGTGGAAGAAAGGGAATTAGGGGGAGAAACTTTAGGTGAGGTGGTCCTCATTTAATCAAATATTGTGAGGAAAAAATTAGGTGTTTCAAGTGTAACAAAGTAGGACATACAGTATTGCCAACCAAAGTGATCAAAAAGACTCAAGAATATACCCAAGGGCAGGGAAACGAATAGAGGGGGACTGCTGAACCAGCAGTAACCCCCTTCTTAATGACAAGGCGCAGTCACTACCTGTTATTGATGTGCAGGTGAATAATTGTTCTCTATGGGACTTGTAGATTCCGGTTGTACTAAAACAAGTCGTTATTCTAAGCTCGTAACTGGTTGTACAGGAGAAACATTTTGAAGAGCTTTCGATGGAAGGAAGGTCAAGTATAAAGATTTTACAGTGGTGCATTTGGTGATTGGCAATAGACAAGTGTCTGTTCAAGCAGCGGTGTCTCATAAGATGATTGACGGTGTTGATATTGTTGTGGGGTTGGATGTTATTAATCAGTTTGGTGGTGTTGCAATCAGGGAGGGTGTTGTACAGTTTCATGTACCTGCTTATTCTTTGGTAGCAACTGGCAATTACAATTGTGCTGAAAAGAACTAATGCGAGATCGATGATGAAGACTCATGCTGTTTTTTATGGTAAAAATTGGGCAGTGGAATTGTTTTGGTTTTACGTCACGAACTCCCTTTTCTACTAAGAGCTAGGACGGTTGCCTTCTTGCAAACGACTTGTTTTGGCAGATGTAATCGTTACCCTGAGTGAATGCCCTTACTAACCCCAGTCCATGACTGGGCACGAACCCTCGACCTGCCGCCTCGAGTCGCGGACGCTACCATTTTGGAAAAATAATCAGCCAGTTAATCTTACAAATAAGGTTAGCCGCTATACCACGAACCTGACAGGAAAGAAAAAAAAGAGTATGACAAAGAAGTCAACAGGTGGATACAAGAGGGAATTTTAGTCCCCTGGGACATAGATATAACTGATGGAATTATTCCTATGATGGCAGTGGAGCAACCAACAAAGAAAAAGGTGAGACCAAGACTAGATTTTCGAGAGTTAAATGCTCATGTGAAGTGCCATACTGGTGATGATGTCAGAGATGTATGTGATGAAAAGTTAAGGCAGTGGAGACAGATGGGTAAAACAGTATCTGTTGTTGACCTTAAATCTGCATATCTACAAATTAAAGTAAGTAAGAAACTGTGGCCATATTAATTGGTAAAGTATGTAGGTAAGACCTACTGTTTAACATGATTGGTTTTGGGCTGAACTGTGCACCACGCATAATGTCAAAAAAATTAAAGTTTGTTCTAAAGAGAAAAGATGAGACTGAATAATACACGAGCTCCTAAATTGATGACATTCTTGTCGATGAATTTGAGCTGTCTAATAACGAGCTCATTAGGCATCTGAATGAGTATAGACGTTAACAAAACCCTTTGAACCACTGGAGAATGGTGCAGCTTTAGGACTCAAGTTGTTTTGTGTTAATGGTGACTTGGTGTTTCAATGAGGGTACAAAGTTCCAGAGGTTTCAGATGATTTGTGAAGAAAAGGTCTGTTCTCTGTATGTGGGAAGTTAGAGGGCCATTATCCCGTTGCTGACTGGTTAAGAGTTGCCTCTAGTTTCATTACGAGAAGTGCTGAGGGGCCAAGTTGGGATGGCCCAGTTGGCAGTACTGCAATTATGATCAGGGAAGCGATTGAGAAAGTGAAATTAGGTGATCCAGTTAAAAGTGGTTGGCATGTTCCTAAAACCGAACATGGTACGATATGGTGTGATGCTAGCAGTTTAGCTATTGGTGTGGTTTAGAAATTAATGATCAGGTCGATGAAGATGCTGCTTGGCTTGAAAGAAGGACGATTATAGTCACATAAACGTGGCTGAACTTGAGGCAGTATTGAAAGGTAGTAATACAGCACTGAAATGGGGATTGAAGAAAATAGAGTTGAGAACTGATTCGGTAACAGTGCATGGTTAGGTGAATACTGTTATTACAGAGGAAAAAAGGGTGCTCACTAAGGGAGCTTCTGAAATTGTGGTAAAACCCCATTTGGGAATCTTGAGGTGGCCCTCGTTTCATCTTCAAAAAATAAGGCTGGTGTGCTGACACGTTGTTGGAAAAGGCAAAGGTTCCAGATAGTGAGGAGGAAGTTTGTTGTGTTGTTGCAAATATTGATTTGAGGCAAATGCACAACATGCATCATGTGGGTACGGAGAGGACGTTGTATTTGGCACATAAGGTGGATTCTACCATTGCCAAAGAAGCAGTCAGAAAGGTGGTGCAGAGCTGTCAACAGTGTCAATCCATTGATCCAGACCCAGCCACCCTTCATGTAAGAGATTAGGTTATGGAAAATTGGAAACGTTTAGCAACTGATATCACTTATTATAGACAGGTGCCTTGTTTATCAGTCGTGGATTGTGGTCCAAGTCGTTTTGCAGTCTGGAGGGAACTATAAAATGAAAATGCCAGAGAAATTTCATCATAGTTGGAAGAAATTTTCTATGAGAGAGGCCCGGTTGATGAGATTGCAATGGATAACAGTACAGCATTTCACTCATCATTACTAAGGCAAGTGCTGGAGAGATGGAATACTGTAGGAATGTTTAGAACTGCATACCGGCCTGTGGGCAATGGTATGGTGGAGAGACATCACCGTACAGTGAAAGTTATTGCTGAGAAGGGGGACCTATCACCAATAGAAACAATGTTCTGGTAATATATGACTCCTTGGTCAGGTCAGGATGAAAAGTCAGTTCCACAGCATTTTATATTTAAATATGAATGGAGGCATCCAATGATTAAGCCAGAGATTGATAAAGAAGTCTTCTTCGGTGAGAATAGGTGAGAAAGTCTGGGTGAAACCATCAAATACACAATGTACAACTAATTGGAAGAAAGGCTAAATTACTGGTATCTCGTCTAATAACTACGTGTCTGTAGATGGCATGCAACGTCACATACTCGACGTTAGGAAAGTAATTTTTCCTCAGTCTTCATCTGAGGAATCATATGAGGAGGATAGGGTTAAGATACCAAATGACGACCGGCAGCAAAGTGGAGGAGATAGTACATCTGATGTGCGTAATTTTATCAGATACACGTTCCAGGCGAACAAGACGGCGACCTGCCTGGTTGGATGACAACGTTTCTGAGTTGGAAGACTATATGTCTGAGTGAGATAATTCTGTTGTAAATTTGCATACGTAAATTTTTCCTTTTTCTTTTATTTAGTATTAACCATAGATTGTCTTGATTTTTGTTGGTTTGTGGATTTTCTGTTGTTTTTATAACAAAAATTTTTGTACTTCTACGCAACTTGGCGTATTGTATAATCTCAAGGTCTGGGGGGCATGTAGTTTAGTAAGCTTACAAGTAGTTTGTTAGTTTGAGGTAGTTTACGTATGGCGGAGAGTTGTTGGTGTTGAGTTGGGTGAGTGAATGGCGGTGAGGGCATTGGAGATCCAGTTGTTGTGCAGAGAGGTTGCATTATTGGTGACGTTCATGCTTTGTGTACATGCCGGTTTGGTATTTTAGTTTTTTGGTTCGTGCTGTCTCTCGGTATTTTCGTTATTGCTTGTCGCTCATACTGGCGTTATTCTACATAACACATAATATCAAGGTAAGAGGGACTTAATTCAAACTACATTAACATTGGAAGGAGAGGATTGTACTAAACAGTGCTCCTGGAATCATCTGCAGTGCAGCATTTTTAAAAATATCTGTGCAGCACTTTGAATTACAGATAATGTCTAATATTATCTGCTTTGCAGAGTCATAACCCTCAGTACCTTGGGCTATTTCAATACGGATAGAGGCCTTGTACATTGTCATCAACAACTTCCTCTATTCCCCCACGAGACTCTTGGAGTGATACATAAAATATTAAGATGCTGGTGGCACTATACAATCAACTTTTCAATATGAGGTCGTCACATAATTAGAGGTCAATCAAAGTGTAATCACAGAAACGTGCATGATTAGTAATGGTGTATAGCAATTCACAAAGTACCTTAACATTTTTGCCTCCGTGACCCGTCGTATGCTGAATCTCTGGCTCTGCTTGTCTTCTTCTTCTTTATGTGCGGGTCCGGAATCGGTCTTATTTTTCACAATGTTTTGAAATGTATAACTAAAGGAGATTGTAACTTTCTCCAAATACTGTTTATCTGTATTAACAAAAGTCTTTGTCTAGATTTGACGATATATTAATTTAAATCCATTACTTTAATTCATATTAACTCGCCTTTTATTTTGATATAAATACTGGAATATTGCACATTTTTTTTAATTGAGAAAATTCCCCAGGTTCTTGTAAAGATAAATAACCCCCACAACCCCATGAAAAGTTGTATAACCCCGTAATCAAACTTGCAAAGTTTAATAACCCCGTAATTAGGTTAGCATGATAGGTGACTTTATTAGTGATCATGGTTCTGTACTCTTGAGGCTAAGGTAAAGAAGAAGAAGACGTCAATCCCAACCCCAAAAACAACCTGAACTCAAAAGGTTGAGTGTTTGAAAGACTATGTGAGACACAGAAGACGTATATTGCATAGAATTGCGATATTAAGTGATTATTTTTTTAAATACCGTACGTTCACACCAAGTTAGAGAAAAAAATCATGAACTTTTGTTGTTTAAGGTCCGGCATTCACCCCTAGAGTTTCTCGTTTGACCATGTACTGAGTAGGATCCAGTCAATTCTTCGGTTTTGATTAGAAAATGCCTCTCGCTGCACACCAGGGGATATCCGCTTAAACTAAAAACCCAGTACACAAGAACAGGGAGCTGTCGTAATTTCTTCAGTGTTAGAGCGGTCAAAACTCGGCAATTTACCACCTGACATCGTCATGTCTAACAATGTGAATTCTTTCAAAATTAAATATAACAACTTCAAAGCAAATGAAAGAGCCTGAAACTCTGAGCTTTGCTCCATAGTTTGTGTATTGCTTTTAGATAAAAACTATTAGGTAAGAGTTGAGGTGTGTAAACAGTCTTCTTTTCAAGTAATGAAGGCTAAATGCAAAAAATAATACTGTCTTCTTCTTCGTCTACATCTTAGTATTTACATTAGTAAATACAGATATTTCACTATTAATTTTGCTCATTGCTCTTCAACTGCTGATCTCTTTGCAGTATATACCTAAAATTTATTAGGATTTTGGAAAATAAATGTTTACACTTTAGCTCCAAAACTTTTCACTATCAGTTCCAGTATGTGCTGTCAGGTTTTTTGGGGGCTGGCACTGGTAGCAGTAAAAGTGTCTTTCTTTTTATCTTATGCTTATGTTTACTCTGTCATTTTTAATTGACAGTCACGCTTGTAAATGGAATTCCTTTTGCATTAGTAAAAAGAGTACATCTTGTTTCTCTTTTTGAACCTGCAATCTCACAGACATTTTTGCTTTCATCTGTGACCCTGTTAGATTCGATTGATGTCTCCAGGAAATAAGTTTAGGCCCATTTGCACATAAACCAGATTACTTTACAAGCAGAAGTTTCTTCGTATCCACTAAAATTATTCACCCTTGCAATGGATGAGGGAAATGAAGATGAAGATGTTGTTTTTGAGGTGAGAAGTTCATATAAAACTCAGCATTTACAGTATATCACTTCTTTGTTACAAATGAGGATATTTATGTTATGTGGTTATGGCACTATACTTAGGACATACAATCTGTTGATCTTATGCATTTTCTACTCTAGAGTCATTGTTCATATTAAATACAGTGTTATATTGATTCTTTTCATTATATTACTTTTTTATCTTGTTTCCTAATATCTTGTTTGTTAGCTGAAGTAAGCTAAATGATTAATTAATTTGTTTTACAGGGGAGTGCCATTCATCAGCATTTAACAGATGTCGGTTACTTTGATTACGAGGTTACACAGCCAGTGCCTTGTCAGATGAAAGAAAGATGTAAAGCAGAAGAAATTATGCCATCGGTATTATTTACTGTAGTTTGTTTTTAAGCATAAGAATTTACTATTGAATTTGTTATGCATGCATATTCAAAACTTTTGGATTTGATCATATATTGTACAGAGTTTTGATATATACAGGATACAGTGCATAATCACAAACAAATTTATTTAAAAAAATGAATTACGTGGAGATGTTTTACAAGAATATTTGCACTAAACAGATCATTATATATAATAGATAGTTATTATTGTGCTTAGTTACAGCCTTATGTGTATGTTATTTTTTCATTATATGAACTTTTTGAGGTGCTTAGCTAGGGAATCCAGTTATTTTCCTTAGTTTGCTGACTGTCACATAACCTAGGCGTCTTCCTTTAGAATTGATTGAGAAACCATATAGAATTTTTCTGCAGTATCCATATTAGGTTTATCTTTTTCCATATGATACTGATTTGTCCTTGACGA
The DNA here is from genome assembly GCA_037179515.1 of Halocaridina rubra. NCBI lineage: Eukaryota > Metazoa > Arthropoda > Malacostraca > Decapoda > Atyidae > Halocaridina > Halocaridina rubra. The sequence continues at coordinate 80,312 of JAXCGZ010005815.1, forward strand.
CAGAGAAACACTAATTCAAACCAATAAGTATTGCATTTGTATGAGGTGAACATTTATTGCCTTGTGTTCTCCAAATTCTCTTTTTATTTATATATTTACCTCTTCTTTGCTTATATATTATATGATTATGATAATTATGCAATATGTGCATTCAGTCAAGGGAAAATATTTTTTTTTCAATGTGTTTACTATAATTGGGGGCGGACGCGGATGGATTAAGGTTGAATGCCCGTTCAGTGAAGGGAAAATATATATTTTTTTTCAATGTGTTTACTCTTAGTGGGGGTGGACACAGATGGATTAAGGTTGAATGCCCTTCCTGTCACTCTACCACAGCTTTGAACACAGTTCCATTGTTGTTACTCCCAAAGCTACCTGGCCGAACAGCCCCAAGATTCTGTAGGTTAATGTTTGTGGTGTAGATCATTAATTCTATGTGAACGTATTGTATTTTAGAAACTGTCTTGTGGCTTTTTCTTTTTTGCTTGCATATTTTGCATTTGTGACCACACTTGATAAGTGTGCTCTCCTTCAATATATTTTATTTTGTCACAGCATTGTCTTTTTGTTTATCAAATCCCCAACATTGCCGTCTTTGAGCATTGCTTTGTTTCTTTGCTTTTTAAAAAGTCTTTTTTCCCTTTGTTTTCAGCCATGCCATAACTTCTGTTTTTTTATATATACAGTTTTTTAGACTGTGTCACCATTATGGTTGTGAGGGCGTGAGAGATTTATGAATACTAGTTCTTCCTCTAAAACTGCTGTTATGATAATACATTATATATAATTACTGCTTATGCCCATGTTCGCTAATGCCATGCTGGGGTTTTAGTAGTTCTGGATACATTCAGTGTCATTTCCATAAGCTAATATAAGGGACAGTGAAATCAGTATTGGTGAACTGCAGTATATACTGTACTGTACTTCCCTTGCTTTCAGAAATTAAATTTTTTGTGTATTATTTGCTCTGATATTGTGCCATATCCTTTACTGTGGTCATTGAATAATTTTTCTTCTTCCTATCCTTTATTGTATTCCTATGAAGGATGTTTAGGATAATTATTATTACTTTAATCTGTGTACATAATTATGTACCCGTGGAAAATGAACAAAACATACACATGAAAATTTAATCTAATCAAATTATATTCGAATTTTAGATAATAAAATGTGTAGATATAGGTAGAGTAAAAATAAACACTTGCACACTAATAGAAATTTACGAAATTCTGTGTAACTTGAGCCATCTTTGTTTAATTTAGGTCAGTCTTTGAAATGAGTTGTAATGACTCTGCTACCCTTATTTCTCTTTAACTTTTCTTATGTATATTTTTTCAAAATTATCAGCACTAAAAATAATTTACACAAATGCTTGAATTCCCTGGAGCCGACAACAGGTTTACAAAATGACTCATGGTCTTTGTGGTTCTAAGAGACATTGCTTAGTTGAGCCAACATAAACTAGTTGACATTTGGGGCAAATAAACTGGTAAAGTACCATCAAACAAAACGAGTCGGGAAACTTTATCTTATGGATTACGTAATTTTTTATTTTATGGTTGGTATAAAATATGATGAATAGTTTAATATTTTACCATTCAGTATACTTTATAACAACAGTAAACCACAATATTATGTAATCTATAAGGGCAAGTTACTTGATTCGTTTTTTCCGGTGGTACTTTATCAGATTTATTGCCCCAATTGTCAACTAATTATGGTGGCTCAGCTAAGAAATGTCTCTTAATTATATACCACGAACACAATAGGTCTGCTTGTCGTTCTGGAAAAGTATTGTCAGCTCCGATGAATTCACCATTCGTGAACATTGTTCTAAAATCTGTAAGTGTTATGTAAGTGTAGATATATTTGAAATATTACATAAAGGAAAAAGTGAGAATAAAATAAAGTTAGCAGTCTTTACTTATGACAAAAATTTGTCCTAAATTAATATTCCCTACTTTTGTTATTTAAAACTCTAATTTAATTTGCTTAAATCAATTTTAAATGTGTGTCTTCTTTACTTCCATTTTGGAATTGGGTGGGTTCAATCCAAGTTAGGAGTTAAGTTGCCTTTACCACCCATATTTCATGTTTCTATCTCTCTCATACTATATTTTTTCTTTCTTGGGGTAGGGGAGTAAGAATACCCCCTGCTGTTTTCCCTCGTTTGTTTTGAAATTCAACAAAATTGGGTGGAGCGAGATAACTGTGAATTCCCTCATTTGGAAATTCCTCCAGCAAAGTTTTGTTTTGACTCAGGCACCTCCTTTTTAAATGAAATTTTGGTTTTTGTACATCTTTAAATCACATGACCCAACTTTATAATGGAACATATTGCATAATTTCTGCAACATGCAGTGTATAATGGTATCAGATACTTGTAAATTCTAATTCATGTTTTATTAAAGGCAAGCAGCTCTAGATAAGATGTGGTGCGTAAAATACCAAATATGCTATACGTAAAGATAACCCTAAAAAACACCTCTATATATTTTTTCTTTTAGTAAGTTGGAATGTTTATCGGGTATTTGAGCTGAGATTTTTTTTTTTTTTTATGAATGTCTTGATTTGTAACAAGTAATTTTCTGTCATGGTATTGCTCTATGATGTTGATATATTTCTGTTTTAGGACGACCCTTCATTTAGGAAGAAAAGGATGTTGTATGCTGTGTCCTTCCTATTTTGGCCGGAGAAGGTAAGTGTTTGTGTGTGATTTTTTTTTTTTTCTAAGGACACCAGTACCTTCTTAAACCACCAGCAGGGTGGGCCTCAACTAAACTAATAAGTGAGGCATCAGGACTGGACTTTATCATACCCTTTTTTCCCCTCACCTCTTTAACCTGCTGCTACATAACAAGAAAAAAATTCAGGGAGAATGGGATTGCTAACGCTTCACTCGTCTATCCCAACAATTCGAGCTTCTATGCGTTTCAGTTAACTCTTACGCACACAAGAAATGCAGGTGCACCATACTTTCTCCTTCACCATTAGGTAAATACTGTTTATATTTCTACTAATATGCATCATTGTATTTAGGAAGAGTTATGACGTCACATTCCCTAAATGGCTTATAATAAAGATATCTCTCTTACTGGACATACATTAGTGGATTTGATCTTGAAGTCCCTTGAGCATCATAGTGCAGTTCATGATATCTTTCTGTGAAATTCTGGAAGACCAATTTTTATCCACTGCAAATAAATGAAGCACATATTTCGAGAACAAATCTTTACTACCTTTAGAATTTTCTTGCTCATCTACATACTATATATGCTGATTTTATGTACTGTATATTATTTAGTTATACAACTCTTCATAATGTTTATTTGTGGATCAGTTCCAAAATCATATCTCTGGAGACTGTCAGCAAAGCATATCTTAGTACGTCTTTTTGCTAAATGAATTATATTCTTATATGATTTTAATATACTGTTACCTGTCATCTTCTATAACTGAGTGTCCCACCATTTATATACGCCAACACCTCTATTGCCAGATTCCTTAAATGTACCTCTCTGAAAAATTAGTCGTATTTATAATTTACTTTGGGCTTTGATAAAAGAACTTTCTTTGTCGTCTTTTATATGCAGTATTCATTCTCACTCCCTCTTATATATAGGTACCACTTTCAAGATAAATGCTCTGTCATTTGTCATCCACAATAACATGCATAGTATTTGTCCTACACTTTATTTTTCGGAGCTCGTGTAAAAGGTATATATTTATTTTGTTTACAGATAAGAAGAGTTTTCTGCAGTAGGATACCAAGGATAATATATAATAGCAAAGAACTTAATTCAGATGACCGTCTTATTTTAGAAAACTTTGTGCCTGAGCTTTTTAAGGCTGTCAGTAGTCAAAATGATGAATACTTCATATTGGCAGATGTACTGGTCTGGTATGTTTACCCTGCGAGATAAGAAATTGCCGTATAGAATATAAGTTTCTCAATTCCTGCATAAAATAGTAATTTTTATTATTAGCTCTTTATGACTTAAATTTGCATGACTTGGTGAACAAGTCAGATGTCACTGTTGCACGTGGAAACATCTGTGTTGTTGTGATAAATCATGATGACCTCTAGCAGATTAATATTTAAATTTATTATTATGCTTAAATTTATCCTTAATTTTTTTCATTTCAGGATTATGATAATGGTTACCGTTTGTTTTTCTCTAAGCTCCTGTATATGTATATTCGTAGCCACATCATTGTGGAGCAGCGTAATAATAGGCGTTGTAGTTGTTGTTTTCAGCTTTATTGGAAAAGTCAGGTTTGTGTAATTATTTGTATTGCATATTAATAAGCTTTTACATATGTTGTATATTATTACTGTATGCTGCCATTTAATAAATATTGTTAAATATATTTGTTTACTGTATAGGAAGGACTGCTTTATTTGCAGTAAACAGAATGTCACTTCTTGTTATCCATAAAATTCATGTTATGTGTAAGACTTGCTTCATAATGCAAGGTTTGCCTTAATGGTTTCATATGACTGAACAACATAGTTATTTGTCATAATTTTTTGTAGTGCTTTTTCTAGTCATGTTGGTGTTTGGTGCAGTATATAAATATGCTTTTTTTGCATTTTATATATATATATATATATATATATATATATATATATATATATATATATATATATATATATATATATATATATATATATATATATATATATATATATATATATATATATATATATATATATATATATATATATATATATATATATATATATATATATATATATATATATATATATATATGGTTGAACGTATGTAATCATTTTATTTCTTGGTCATACTACCTTTTCCAGTGGACAGCAGAGGGGTTACTCTCGAAAATATGAAATTGTTCCCTTCTTTTTCATATTGTTGTTTACTCATTTCTTATACTTAAACTTGTACTGGTCTTTAACAGCAAACAAGATGAATAACACGCTTTGCCACCAAGCCTCATGTCTGACTGGTGTGTCCCATTTGCTTCCAAGTTCTTTATACCCTGCACACACAATTCACCTTCATGGATGTCGAGAATCTTTCCTAAATAAACCTTCGCTTACCCTTTTTTCTTCATCCTGGCTGACCTTTGTTGTGATCATCCGGAAAACATGCCTTAATTGCAAAGATTCCAATCTGGATACAGAATATATTAAACAGTGAATGTGATTTCAGAAACCATGCATTCTTTTGCAGACCTACTCTTACATATGCTTTGCATCTCATATAATACTTTATTACCTTCAGTAGATATATTTTCACCCCCTACACATGCAGGATCTGCTACATGACTCTCATATTCACCTTATCATAATCCTTATCTAAATCCATAAATGTTCATTCTGAGGATTATCATTCTACTTAAACTACTCGCATGTTCATTAGAGGAAATACAAGATATCTTTATACCATAATTTACTCTGCGTGTTCCCCTGCAAAAGCTATGAATTGATATTAGTACTGTGTGTGATTTATTGATGATCATTCACTTCTCATAACACTCCAAATATATGTATTGCCTTATGTCATCCTCTTGTTACACAGGTCAAAGTCATTCTTTTATATGGATACAAAGTAATTAGCAATTACGTAATTATGCCAGTCTTGTTAGAGCTCAAATACTAAACGAGTTTCAAGCTTCACAATCTTTCTTTGTGTGGATATACAGTATTGGTAGCTAACTGTCATGATGCGGAATTTATTATTATTATGTTTGTGTTTTGAGAGTTTCTTATAGTGCTGTGTTTCCAGCTTATTGCAACTGTCATCCATTTTTTCACTGAAAGCTCGTTTTACCGAGCAGCTTCTTATACTCTATTCTGTTATGGAATTTTGTTACAGGTCTGTTGGGAGTTGACGTTATAAACAGCATTAACCCTCTCGTGCACTATAAGTTTCAAAAAGTTTTCTTTTCCGTGCTCGTTTGTGAAATCCTGTCTCTGGCCGGCAGTTTTTTAGCTCGCTGAGATATCATGAATCTCAGCTATATTCCTCCCCCAAACCTACATTTATCATTATACAGTACATAGTATATCAATGACTTCAGTATATGTTGTAGATTTTTATGATCATAGGACCGTTTATGGACATGGAATAAAGTGCGCATATAGAGACGTACGGTCTGAGTGATGACTGAGGGAGAAGGAAACTGCCTTTGTTTTATGCCTCGCTCTCAAAAGCCACGGCAGTGGAGAGGGTTGCTAATGAGTTCACTTGGGAGAGTATGAGGAAAATTATACTCAACCAAAATATGACGTCATTGGCGTGAATGTAACAACTTAAAAATAAAAAAAATTGTTTAAATGGACGCCAGTGGCGTCACAGTGCACTTAGGCCCTAAAAATTTATACACGCCATTGGCGTCACTGTGGGCAAGAGGATTAATGTACAGAAATTATTTTTTTAACATATATACCCGATTCTATACCTAATTATTTTATATGGGTTTAATTATGTAATTTTAACAAGTCATTATTCTCAAACAACTTTAACTTATATGCCAAAATGTGAGTTCAGAAAGAAGTTTGTGTATGAAATTTACATTTTGAACAAAAGTAAATATATTCTTAATTCAAAGCACGATGTTCCTGCCTGTCTGATTATTGTCTATATATCTCCTGTTATCTAGTGAATATAATGTGCTCCTCTGACTAAAACTCACTAAACTTCATGTACTACTATCATTGCATGATTTCGTCATTACAACAAAAAAACATTACTAAATATCATAAAATTAAGTTATGACTATAAGGAAAAGGGGACTCCGGTAGCTGAGTGGTTAAAATACTCGACTTAGGAGTTGATAAATGCACAATCGAGTCAATCATGGGGCGTTAAGTGGGGCATCCAGCCTTAATTTCCCAGCCACATTCTGCCTACATCTACCCCCATAATGAGACTTAATAGTGACACATGAGATGTAGACTAAAGAATGTAAGCAAATCATTTGGAGTTTAACATACAGTACTGTAAACTGTATGCCTATCTGTTGTATTATGCAACTGAAAAGGATAATCCTTTATATGGTTTTCTTTGTATCTTAAATTTTACATTTCTTTATTCTGTGCGTAAATTTTAAAGTCATTGATTGATAATGAAATATTCCTTTTAAAATACTCAATATCCATATAGTTTGTAGATTTGTATTTTCATGCATATCTTCTGTTTTTGTTTTGAACAGAAATGGATATCCACTCTGTTACAAATGTAAGGGTCAATAAAAATGAGTAGAAACATGATTGTCATTATTCGAGGGGCTTGAGTTAATTCCTAACTTAATTAAACTTCATGATTTTGTTCACTTTCTATTTATCTTACGTGTCTCAGTTGTGAAGAAATTTATATTTTAATTATGCTTTTGTTTTCTTATATTTATGCATGTGTTTTCATACTGAGTATGCATTTTGGTGATGTCTTGTATTTATTTTTTTCATTCTCAGCTGGGAATGGTCTAGGAAGACTAAAGCTATGGAAAACTGCATTAGAAATCTTCAGGAGTCATCAGATCTCATTTTGAAATCTCTGAAGTTACTTTTAGAAGAAGATTTAATAGCTCGAGGTTTTGTCTTGTAAGTACCATTGCCTAGTAAATAAACTTCGTGTAAGACATATATACAGTATTTTAACTTCTCCCAGAGAAGTAAATGCTCTTGAATTAGAGGTCTTTGATACTGCTTAGGGCAGGGTAGTATTTACAGTAAATATTGAAGACTATTTCATTAATGTATTTAGTAATGCTAAATATTCTGTTGTTGATATATGGCTAATGACTTGCAGTGACATATATACTGTATAGGGAAATAGATAAGTTGTGGTCTTTTAGATTCACATTGAATTTCTTTGAATATGCCGTGGTAACAATTAGAAGCTAACAAGGCATCCTTATCTGCGAAATAAGACTTTACTCCGATATTTTTAGAGTAAGCAGATATTGATGTGAAGAGATTGCTAACTTTTTGCTCCCTTATCTTTTACAGTCACTTTCTACATATTTAGAAGACTTTCGTAATTAAATATGCTTTTGCAGAGCTCAAGGGTCAAGTTCCTTTCTCTCTAGCAATGAAAAAGAGACCCCTCATTGTCATGCTCTTCGCTGGACTCTTCACAACACCCTTGACGTCTTGTTACAACACCTTCCATTTATGCACGATCATTTTAGTGTGGTAGCTTGCCCACACTATCCTGGCATGAAGGGTCTCTTTGATGACTCCATTCAAATGGATGGTTGTATGGACTTGAATAGTACAGAGCACCTTAGACTTTTGAAGGTATAGTATATTTTTAATGACTTTTTTTTTACGTTTATTATATAGCATTTGGTATTGCACACCTTTGATGATGAAATTATTGAACATTGTAGCTGATAGTAATATTATAATCTCTTCACTTGTTTTTTCAGTAATTTTATAGCGTATCTGCTAAGAGAAAATACTCATATGGATTGATTGTTGTTGAACCCTACATTTGAGGGAGCAGGCACAAATATGTTTTACAAAGAAACTATAATACTTTGGTCTGATTCTATGTCAGGGTACATGATTTACTGAAAATATAGCAAAGAATGAAAAATATTAGGGAGTTTGATTGATGAAAGCTTTTGCTCTTAGAAGATTATAAGAAGCAACTATATAATTACCTAATTGTGCTTACGGGCAAGAGCCACAAGCTCGTAACTTCCCTTCTTCTGATCGGTTTCATTCTCTACTTAGTGATTACTTATCATACTTGTCCTTAAAACTATGGATTGAGTTAGCATTAACTACCTCCTCGCTTAGCAAATTCCAATTATCAACTACTCTTACACTAAAGAATTTCTTCCTTACATCCTGCAAAGAAGTTTCCTTACGAAGCTTCAAACTATGACCTCTAGTTCTAGTGCCAGCCATATCAAAATATCGATCCCTATCCACTATATCATAACCATGAAGGAATTTAAAGACTGTCACCATATCCCCCCTCAATTTTCTAGCTTCGAGTCATGGTAAGTCTAATTCTGTCAGCCTCTCATCATAACTGAGATTGCGTATTTCTGGCACCAGTTTCATGGCATGTCTTTAAACTTTTTCCAGCTTAAGTACGTGCTTTTTCAAGTACAGATTCCAAAAGGTGGCTACATATTCAAGGTTTGGCCTCACATAGGTTACATAAATATTTCTGAACATTTCCTTGTCCATGTGCCTGAAGACTACCCTTACATTTGCTAAGAAAGCATATGTTGCCCTTACTATGCCATTTATATGTATTTCTGGTGACAAATCTGCCAGTATGTTTACTCCTAGATCTCTCTCATTCTCTGTCTCTTGAAATTGTACACCTGCCACCGAGTAGTCAAGTTTAGGCCTTCTTGCACTTGTACCCATTCTCATTACCTTACATTTTGAAGTATTGAATTTCATTAGTCACTTTTCTGACCACTCATGCAGACTATTTAGATCTTCCTGAAGTTCTCTACCATTGTTCTCATTTCTTACTTTCTTCACAATCTTCGCATCATCTGCAAAGATATTCATGAATGAATTTGCAGAGTCTGGTAGGTCAATTACATATTCAAGGAACAAAAGTGGCCCTAAAACTGAACCCTGTGGAACTCCGCTACTAACTCTTCATCATTTAGACATTGAGTGTCTTACTCTAACCCACTGTTCACTTCCTTCTCAGTATGTTTTTATCCATTTTAGACATTTCCACCTATTCTAGCCATTGCTTACAGCTTCTTAATAAGTCTCCTGTGTGGGACAGTGTCAAATGTTCTCTGGAAGTCTAGGAATATGGAATCTGCCCCGCGCTCCCTTTCCTGTAAGATTTGGCTTACCTCATCATAAAATTCTAATAAGTTTGTTACTGTTGATCTACCTTCTCTGAAGCCATGTTGTCTCACTGACAAAAAGTTTAAGGATTCCAAGTGAAGAGAGATATGTTTCCTTAGTAGTTTCTCCATAACTTTGCAAACTCTGCTGGTCAAGGAAACAGGTCTATAGATTAGAGCCGTATCCCTCCTTCCCTTTTTTTAGATAGGTATCACGTTCGCTTGTTTCCAGCATCTTGGAATCTCCCCCGACTCCAGCGACTTTAAATATGATACTTAGTGCCACTGATATTGAATTTGCGCATTTTTTAAGTACATGAGGGGATATATCATCAGGACCTGTAGCTTTACAGACATCTAACTCCGTCAGCGCTTTGCATACCTATGTGGCTGAAAGGATTGATGTTCTCTAATACCGGCCCATGAGCTTCTATCTCTGCAGCCTGAGGGGGTGGGGTAATTTCTCACTGTAAAACCTGACTGAAACTCCTTGTCCAATTCTTTACAGATCTCTTCATCCATCTCAGCGATGCTTCCATCTGCTCTCTTAAGCTTTAGAACCTGTTCTTTTACCTTCAGTTTTCCTCTGATAAAGCTGTGGAAAAGTTTGGGATTTTCTTTAGCCTTGCTGGTGATTTCCCTTTAATACTCTCTCTCTGCCTCTCTTCTTTTACTTAGGTAATCATTTCTTACTCTTTTATAGGTCTTCCAGGCATATATGTTTTTTCTATTCCTATACCTTTTCTAGCATTTGTCTCTCCACTCTTTAGCTCTTTTACACTCATTACCGAACCATTTATCTTTGGCATGAATTACACCTACTTTGGTGACAGGTATGCAGCAATCTACTATCTTCCCATATTTCTCACAAAAGATGTTATACATTTCTTGTACAGATTTGTTGTAAAATAATGTCCTCCAGTCAATAACTGCAAAGATCTCATTTACTTTGATGTAATCTCCTTTCGGATAGTTCCTCCTCATGTCCTCAGTGCCTCTACTCTCAGGCAGAACACCTTCAATGATATATTCCATCAACAACACACTGTGGTCACTCTTTCCAATTGGTGGCTCATACTCAATTTTTTCAATATCCAACTTATTATGCTGGCGTCACACATAGCCAAAATTCCCGACCCGACTCTTAAAACCGTCTAAAGACGGAATCCTCCCAACAGCAATGACGTCATTACGATAATCGGGTGTAATTTTTCGTCCGCGTACGACGGAATCCTAACGGTCCTACGTAGTTTAAAAAAATCGAGGGGGTCCTGAACCGTCGTGGAGGGCCTACGATAATTGGCTGCTGCACCCAATAATCTCCGTGATTCAGAAGACCAAATCAGTCGTAGAAGTCTGCGTACGACGGGTAAGATCGATCTTCTTGATAGTACGCGGGCGTAGGAGAAGGTGTACGCCCGTGTACGATCCAGAGGATCAATCCTACCCGGCGTACGCAGTCCTCCGGGTCTGGAACCGTTAAAAATTTAAAAATTCGCTTATACGTCTGGCAGCGCAGTACGAAAAGACAGCGCGCGCATGCGTGGTCTCATTTCTGACAACCCAGTCCTGGGCGTTCAGTTTTCCTGGTCCGCTTGCCGCATTTCTTATTGTTTTAGCATGATATTCTTCTTCTTCTTATTATTATTATTATTATTATTATTATTATTATTATTATTATTATTATTATTATAGTATTATTATTATTATTATTATTATTATTATTATTATTATAGTATTATTATTATTGTTGTTGTTGTTGTTGTTTGATGTTAATGTACAGACACGTTTCTTTGAGTGAGCATTAAGAAAAAAAACATTTCCCGTCTGCTTTCTATGTACAAAATATAACAATCATTCTTAATATATATCAAGCTCTTTATAGGTAAATGTCTCATATAATTCCTCATTTCTTTCACTGTGTTCTTGATATGATGTGCATTTATTTTTTCCCTCATATCAAAATATGAATTAATCAAATCCATAAATGTGTCAAACAAAATATATGAAATATATTAACATACATGGCCAACATTTATTTACTTATATATATAAGTAGCTGAAGTGCCAAATATATAAATCAGGGTTATACTTTCACAAATATCCCGTATATATATATATATATATATATATATATATATATATATATATATATATATATATATATATATATATATATATATATATATATATATATATATATACCGGGTATATATATATATATATATATATATATATATATATATATATATATATATATATATATATATATATATATATATATATATATATATATATATATATATATATATATATATATATATATATATATATATATATATATATATATATATATATATATATATATATATATATATATATATATATATATATATATATATATATATATATATATATATATATATATATATATATATATATATATATATATATATTCCATATATTTATTGTTCACTAGGATCAATTCTAACATAATTATATAAATGGAAAAGTAAGGGCAAATATAACTACATTATTAAATGTAAAATATTAAACTTAATATCTTCTCAGTATAAAATAATGAAAATGAACAACCCCCTACGAATGTGTACGTTCCCCTACGATGGGTAGGGAGCGTCGGGAGCATGGTTGGCCCAGTCGTAATAGTCAAAAATTTAAATTTCCCGTTTTCTATGATGAGACTTACGTTTGCGTATGATCAGTCGTACGCTAAATTACGCGTCCAAACTACTCCGTACGATTGCAATTACGATCCATAGGAATGCTTACGAGGACGTATGACACACTTCCGACAGGCACAGGAATGCACCTGTCGGCTAAAAAATCTGCTGGATCTCCAAGGATTGAGCGAAGATTCCGTCGGAACGCGGTCTTAAGAGTCGGGTCGGGAGTTTTGGCTATGTGTGACGCCAGCATTATCTGGGGATACTAGACCAAGTTGCGATGGCTCATCCCCACCCCTGGCCCTCGTTGGTTCCAATGCATGTTGGTGTAGGAAATTCCCTTGTACGCAATCTAGGAATCTTGCCCCGAATGAGTCCTCACCACTGTGTGGGTCAAGATTTATCCAATCTTTCTCTTTATGATTAAAATCTCCTATAGCCAGAATCCTACATTTTCTCTCCCGAGCCATGTTAACAAGAAATTCCTTGAACTCTCTTTCTATAGCCAAGTTTATTTCTTCAACCTAAATCCTTTCCCTTATGAGCAGTGCTATCCCTCCACCAGTCCTCTCAGATATGTCAACCTTTAATATTCTGAAGCCCTTAGGAAAAACTGTGACACTTTTTATTTCCTCAATCAACTTAGTCTCTGTAACTGCTACTGTATCTGCCTTATTGTTGCGAATCCTATCTTTTAATTCTACTGCCTTACCAGCTAATCCATCAGCATTTGTGTATAACAATCTTAATGAGGCCCCATCCCCTGATCTTCTGTCACATTGTATGTATGAACTGCTAGTGAAAAAGTATTGTATGGCAAGTTTTGTTAAATATAAAGATTTAGGATGTTAGAGGAGTTATGTAGTACAGAATAGTTTATTGATAATTGAAAAATAATAATTGAGAACGAAAGAGTGTTGGGAAAGTTCTCCTCTGGGTATGAATGTCAAGAAGCACTTCACTTAATCAGAGTTCAGGCCCAAACTAACACAGTATTGTTGGAAGTGCCCTCTGGAAGAATCCAGTCGTAACCCCTCCGACTTTTCTGAGGAGACTGTGTAAGAGTTCTTTTTATATTTTTGAATTTACTTTGATAAGTGTTGATGAGGTGTTCACACTTAGCCTTACAAAGAGTTATTGATTAGTTAAATGCTCTTGTTATATTTACAGAAGGTTGTGACGGCAGTTCGAATTCAGATATCTTCCATCCTGACCATGCTTTTCATGTGTGCTGAAGATGTAGAAACATTTGAAAAAACTTGTAATATGCTTGTTAGTCTTCCTCATTATTTGCTATCAAATCCTGAAGAGCAAATTTGTATTCTGTCTAAGCATTTAGCATATGCTCACTCATTTTGGAAAAATGATGCAGAAAAGAACTTGCAAGAAAAGAGCGTGGAGGATAAGAAAACAAATATTTATATTGCTATTCACAGTGCGATTCTCCATATGCAAAGTGCATTACTTCGAGCTCAGGATCTTAGAATAAGGTTTGAAGATTTGGAGTCTGTATTAGACTGTGCAGATGATGAAGATGACAGCAGAATGGAAAAACTTTTACCTTATAATATCGTTCAGGAACAGCTACACACTATTCAGACTGAACTCCAGGCATGCCAAAGCTCCCTGGATGAAACTTTAGCTAGAGTAGAAAGGAAGTACTCAATAAAAACCCAATATGACATCAAGAAGTTCAATATATCAGGCTCAGAACATTTACGTACTGAGGAAGTGTCAACAGATGTGACCACAAAAAAGCTACCCATACCACTTTTTGACATCAATCCTGTGATAGAAGATGAAGTCTTTGAGGTTTACATAGACCAAGAATACTGTGATAATCTTGAAAGAGAGAGACATGATGCTTTTTGGAATACCACAGCTGTCCAAGAGCGGAAGAAGATCAAAGCGCAAAAGGAGCAGGGAAAGAGAGTCATCTGTGAGCTACAGCCAATACTGACAAAATTACGGGGAGTTTGGGAAAAGCGCGAGAGTGCTGCACTTCTGAAGCAGAAAGCCGAACATTGTAAGGTAAGCTGTTGCCAACGTGAATAGCTACAGATCTTTTTTAATGAGTATTGCTTATATATTGCCAATACTGTTTTTCAAAAGCAACATGTCCATAAGCAAATTAGGGTCATAGCAGATGGTGATAGAGTAGTTGATAGAGCTCTGAAGGATTATGTTGTGGTGGCCTAAAGTGTGTGTGGTTATGGAGTGTAAGGGAAATTGAGAAGGGATGAAGAATGTAGGAATCTTAGGAAAGATGAAAGAAGAAAAGTGCTGACAGTGAACTGAGTAACATGTTGTGAAAGAGAGTGAAAAAAGAGCAGAGATTTTTTTAGGAGGTCATTTTGATGTGTGCAGCAGTAGTGCCTGGGGTAAGACTGACAAATAGATGGAATTATATGAGCTATGGTTGCAAGTGGAAATGAGGTATAAATTGAAGAGGAAGGTGCTAAAGTGGCTAAGTGCCTGGTGAGAAGACAAAGAGAAGAGCAAATGTAAGGTTGGGTTGACATTTCTCTTGAAAATTTTGATAGGAATCGAAAGATGTTTTGAAGGAAGTGAATAGAATGCAAAGAGTCAAGTCTTTTTGGGAGTAGAAGGTGAAAGGAGCAGATAGACACCTACCTATTGGATGAGAGATATGTGACAGGAAGATGGTCTAAGTGTATCGAGTTGTTGAATGTGGAGGATGATAAAGGTTAGGAGAATGAAGAGGTAGTTAAAAGAGAAGAGGTAGATGTTGCTTTAAAGTTAATGAAAACTGGTAAGCTACCATGTTTAGATGGGCATTATGAGGAATGCCTGTCAAAAATTTAAGATGCAAAAATGGAATGAATGGCGAGCTTTTAATGTCTATAATGAAGTTAGTTTGTTTAGTTGGTTAACAAGTTATATGGGCGTGTTTATTGAAAGAATGAGGAGAGGAATTGAGAAATTGATTGGAAGAAAACTATGCAACAGAAGAGGAAGACACTCCATGGATAAAGTGTTTGTAGTAAGACAGGTGTGTGAGAAGTGTTTAGAGAAAGGTTAGAATTTTTCTCGGCATTTCATGGACTTGGAGAAGGTACAGTATATGACAAGGTTGATTAAGAATGCCTGTGGAGCATGCAGCAGTTGTGGAACATGATGAAATGTTTTGAAAGAAAAGATGATAAATCATGTACGAGTCGGGATTGGTGAGTGCTTTGCTTGTAGTGAAGGTATAGTTGCATTAGGGTTATGCAATGTTTCCATGGTTTTTTAATGTGTATATGAATGTTGTGTTAAGGGAAGTAAATGCAAGAATTCTAGGCAGAGCTTAGGAATTATGGGTGAGAAAACAAGGTTATATTGAGTTAATCAATGCTATTTGCAGATGACACTGCATTACTGGCAGATTCCGAGGAGAAATGGAAGCAATTGGTGACAGAGTTTATAAATGTGTGTGAGAGGTGTAAGTTAAAAGTGAATGTGAGTAAAAATGAAGTTATGGGATCTGCAAGGAATGTTGATGGTACCAGGTGGACAGAGTAGTGGATACAGAGGTGAGTTACAAAGTGAAGGAGGTGAGTAAGTGTGTTTGTGGGATGAAAACTGAAAAAAAAATAGGTACAGTATTTTGATATGAATAAAAGATAAGGTTATGATAGGGAGTGCTTGTATGGTACAGAGACTTAACATATAAAAGAGGTTGAAGGGAACAGATTGAAAGTAATATATATAAGGTGTTTGAGAAATGTAATGGGTTTTCAGAGCATTATGTATTGTAATCCCGGAATTTCTTGATGCCGAGTTGATAAAATCATTGATATTGGAAAATATCTTTGTTATCCCAATTGGTTCTTAAATATCTGCTTCAGTACTGCAAAACACATATTTCATAGACCATCCCTCTCCAATAGTAATGTTATTTCGAATTTTAATAATACCTTACTTATTCCCGATTTCCAGGGATGTCAAAGCTTAGTCAAGATTTTGAGAATATTAAATGTCCGTTTAGGTTTCAAATATGAAAATACTTTTTTGCAATATGTTGATTAAAAATAGTCCTATTTCCACTTCTTTTATAATATATAATATTCCATGTATATATATAGTGATAAGTATTATGTTGGCCAGACTAGCAAATCATTAGCATTTCTAGTCAATCAACATAAATATAATGTTCGAATTTGTCAGTCTTCCAGTGTCTTGTTCAAGCATTATGGTGATTGTAATCACCATACTGACTGGAAAAATGCTTTTGTTTTAGTAAGAAGTAAGGATATTATTACTAGAAGCATCTTGGAATCTGCATTAATTAACTTAGCCGAGAACAGAAATATTAACTTAAGGCAAGGTTTAATTGCAATTGATCTCATATTATCAAGCATGCTTCATTCAAGTTTGAAAAAAGTAATTTTTAAAATAACATGACGTTCTTGTGTATTTACAATTGATTCATTATTACTTCTATTTTCGTTATTATTGGTTATTTCTATTATGTAACTATTATTGTACCATTATTAATATCATCTCATAATTAATATTATATTATTATCTTTGTAATATTATCACTCATTATTGTTTTTTATGTGAATATTATATATTTATTCTTATCATTATAGTTGTCCTTATTATTTTATTGTTGTTAGTATTATTTCTATTATTATAATTTTCATTATTATATTCATTATTATTATTATTATTATTATTATTATTATTATTATTATTATTTTTACTAAAGTTAGTGTAATCTGTTTATTGTTACCATCTTTAAAAAAATTTAATATGTTTCCCGTCTTCTCCCACAATTGACTCTATCTCAGTTACCTCGATTCACACCTTCCCTTGCCTATGGCGTTAACAAAAACTTTTTACCTGTATTGCTTTTGTCAGTTAATTGAATTCCCTTGTCGAGATGTTAATTTTTCTTTTTTGCTTGTTTTTTTTTTATATATAGTATATATAGTGTGTATATATATATATATTATATATATATATATATATATATATATATATATATATATATATATATATATATATATATATATATATATATATATATATATATATATATATATATATATATATATATATATATATATATATATATATCGTATATATGAAAAAGCCCATTAAAGAAAACAACAAAACTATATTTGAAGTACTTATTAATTTCGTGACCTTATCTGGCCACCTTCTCAAAGTTTGTACTTTGAGAAGGTGGCCAGACAAGGTCACGAAATTAATAAGTACTTCAAACATATTCTTGGTGTTTTCTTTAATGGTCATTTTCCTACCATTGTAGACGGTATGTTATCAGTTCAATGTTATTTTGTGTGTATATATATATATATATATATATATATATATATATATATATATATATATATATATATATATATATATATATATATATACACAGTATATATATATATATATATATATATATATATATATATCACAATATATATATATATATATATATATATATATATATATATATATATATATATATATATATATATATATATATATATATATATATATATATTATATAGTATATATAAAATCCATTTTTCAGGTTATGCCTAATGATGAAATATGGATGAAGAAAAATCCCAATAATCATGGCTTGCAGCTTGCAGAAATAGAAACCACAAGCTTATGCCTTGAAAGAAAAGAGTTGGATGCTTCCAAACTCGATGCACTCATTGGTAGAGAAGTTCACAGGGATGAACACATTCATGAATGCATTGAACTACTGAAAAATATTAACAGTGCTGAAGTGACACAAACTCAATTTGAAGTAGGAGAAAGGGTAGAAAAGCACACAATTCCCTATCCTGTGGGTACAGTAGAAGATGTACAGGACAGTGATGAAGAGAGGCTTGAACTGTACAGGAAAGTCAGGATGGAATTAAATGAAGATGAAAGAAGTAGACCTCTTGGAGAAAAAAGTATTTCTGAGAGATATAAAGAAGATAACATTTTACCCATAAAAAATTATAGAAACAGTCATGGTGAGAAAACGACTCTTTTTATGTCTGAAAGCACTTTTAGTGATGATGGTAGTCAAGATTCACTTGAAGAGCATAGTGATGCTGAAAAAGCTCATTCTTGGAAAATAGCAAAAGACATATGTAAAAATCATGAAAATGCAAGTGATATTCAGGGTGCCTTAAGTTTAGAATGTGAGAAATATTCTGAAAAGTGTACTGCTGTTGACAAATTTAAGACTGAAACTATACCTACAAAAGATCTAAAAGAAGAAGTTTATGTTAGCGGAGAAGATGTATATGATGATGATGCTCCTCGCATTGATTGGGATGCTGCTTCTCTATCCACTCGGATGACGGACACTTTAGAAGAACGCTTAGATCTTTTTTGTGGTAGTGTCAGTAGAGGATTCCATGCTCACGTTGCTGCTGAAGCAAAAGCTGCATCTGTTAAGTTTCTTGGAAATGGAGTTGACATGGGCAAGTCATATGAAGGAAGTGGTGATGGAGAAGAATGTTTTGGAGATACGGATTCTGAATGAGTAGAATTTAAAGTTCCATCAAAAGGCAGGTTACTTTTTGTGATGATATTGCTCCATGTATAGGTCTTAGCAATGATATCATCACCTTTAGCATATTAACAATTTGCAGATATATGATGCACATAATCTTATCAGAAAGTTTTTTCATGTGATGATAGTATTTATAATTTATTCTATTTCATATTAAATTTTAAGTTTATTTCCCATCAAATAATTCATCTACACTGCTTGCCATATAATGAACAGTCAGGTAAGGAGACGTTATGAATTCTTTTTTTTTTTTTTCTTTTGTAGATTAGTTTCCAGATACTGGTTATTTTCAATATCTGCTTACCCCTTTCACTGCGCAAATAAATTTCATGGTCATTCTCGTAATGATATTAGTTTTTCACACACAAAAAAAAAAATTATATTTTCTGCTTATGTAATAATTTTCCAGTATCTCCTGTAGGCAAGCTTTTCATATCTATCATTAAAATTGTTTGATATTTGCTCCCTAGATAGATATATGATGAAATATGTGAAAAAAGTAAGAAAATTGGTGAAAAGCTGTGTTGCAAAAAGAGTAAAAAAGACCATTCTGAATGTAATTACTCATCAATAAGGCTAGTAGCTGCAGTGGTGCTCCATAGATGGTAGTACATACTAGATCAGCGAGGGTAACCTATTATGTACTAGGATGTTTGGAAGTCACTGAGGGTGTATCCGCTTCTCGCAGCATTAAGAGAGGTTTTTAAAGCTGTGGGATATATCCGCTTTCCGCAGTTAAGTGATAATATTTTGAGCGAATATATCTGCTTTCCGCAGCAAAAGGGTTAAGTACATTGTACAAGAGTTGGGGGGAAAGGCTACTGTTTACATGAAGGCATTTTAGTTGTAAACAATAATATGAGTATCTAATAAATAGCAAATATCAGGGTGTCCTAAAATTATCTGTACAACTTCTATCTGTTAACATAATAGTGATTCAGATTGTGCAAAAATTCCCACGTTGTGTCATTTAACAGAGAAGCTTACTAAGATTTTTCTGTATACAGAATTTTTTTTGGACCATGTTTGTTTTAGCTTGTTCCAAGGTGTGATAATTTTATTTTCATTTTCAGGTATCTCTAAGGCTTTTGACAGAGTGTGGCACAAGCTCTCTTGGTCAAACTCCCTTCTTATGGCTTTACCCCTTCTCTCTGTTCTCTGATTTCCTGTTTCTTTCTGATCATTTTATATGTGTTTGTTGAAGGTGCAACATCTAGCTCATTCCCTGTTACCAGGGGTGTTCCACAGGGCTCTGTTCTTTCACCTACTCTATTCCTTCTCTTCTTCAATTATCTTCTTCAATCCCCATCTTCCTCTTTTCTTCATGCCTTTTCCGACGATTCTACCCTGCATTTTTACTCTGCCTTTTCTTCACAACCTTCATCTGCTACTTGTAATCAATCTCGTATCACTCTTTCTTCTACTATCAACTCTGATTTGCAGAGGGTATCTGAGTGGGGCACCCAAAATTTAGTTAAATTTAATGCCTCCAAGTACCAGTTTCTGGCTATCTCTTTATCTTCTTCTCCTCATGATTGCCCTATTGTCTTCGAAACTAACAAAATTTGATAATTCTATCAACATATTAGGAATCCATATAGCCTCTAACTTGCCTTGGAGGAATCACATAATCCAAATTTCCAAATCTGCATAAAAAAAATGGGGGGTTCTGTGTCATTTTCATCATTATTTTAACTCTTTACAATTACTTAAAATCTATAATGGTCTTATCCATCCCTGCTTAGAATACTGCTTGCACATCTGGAGTGCTTCTTATACTTATCTTCTTGATAGGTTTGAATCTTAATTTTAATTTGGATTCTCTCTCTCTTCGCCGTAAGGTATTATCCCTTTCTCTTTTTTATCGCTACTACTTCCATCGCTGCTCTATTGAGTTGGCGAGCTGCATCCCTCCCCCAATGCCGAAGCCACGTAACACTCACCAAGCTGCATCGTCTCACAGGTACTCTGTGGAGATTTGTAGCTAGTGGATTGGTCGGTGCAGCAACTGCTTCTTCCCATCTACCTCCAGACTCTGGAACTCTCTTTTGTCTTCTGTCTTTCCTAATTCTTATAACCTATTTTCCTTCAAAAAGCGGATCTCTCGTCATCACAGGGCTTAATCCTGCCATATCTCTAGGTCCTTAGTACTTTGCATTTTTAACTTTGACTTTTCTTTCAGTGTGTCCTTTTCCTTTGTGTATCATTGCCTCATCTCTGCCTTGTCCATGACATTTTTCTTTTCCTTCATCTTGGTGTTTTCTTCGTGCCCGGGCCAATATTGATGAGGGCAGTGTTTTTTGCCTGTCCTGGAGTCACATAAAAAAAAAAATGCAAAATGAATTCACTGAGGAAGGCACAGTGTATTGAATTTATTGTAAGCAAATCAGATACACAAGTACAACAAAGGTTTAGAACTAATATGAACAGATCATGAGGTCTTATATTCAGAGATCTAACCGACCAATGATTTGAACCTCCACTTCTTGTACCATTTCTCATATGGTTGTCCTTGATGGTGGAGTTATGTTGCAATTATTTCAAAACCTACAATGATCTTGTATGTCTGATTTGGTTTCTTTAAGCCTTTCAGCACACAGTCCTTTCTCCTGTGCATTCATTTTGGATTGTCTGAATTAAGATAAAAAAAAATTGTCAAACTTGTTACAAACTGTTGGTGCAAACTAAACAAATATAGTATAAACTAAAAACCCCTACTTCAGATATAACATGTGGTTTCCTTATAAAGTGGCACAAAACGGAAATTTTACACTTTGTCATTGACTATTCAAAACAGACGATAGTTGTACAGATAATTTTGAAGCACCCTGTCTGTAGTGTGCTTGGGGACATGGTAAGCGTAGGTATGCATAATTGGGAAGAAAGAATATATGTTTCATGTTCCCTGCATATCACAAGTGCTGACTTAGAGGGGACGTAGGAGCATAGTGCTGGCACTCGCATTCCTGCGACATTGATTTTTAAGATGCCGTTTTATGATTTTTAAAATATTTTTTACTTAAAAATATAGTTTCCTTTATTATAAGTAACTGAAGAATATAGTTAATAATATATTTAAGGATAAAGAAACAGTCTTTAAAAGGTATTACTATATTTGTAATGTGTGAACCACAAAGCACAGAATTTATGTAATAAGAATATCACATTGAAAAGATAAAATTGCATATCTTTCCTTAAGTGCTCTCTGATAGTATAAAGAGAAGTATGTAACATAAATTACATACTTCATTTGATAAATTTTCCATTTGTACAAATGTCAAGTAAATATATCTTCCTGCGTGGCAATCTGGCAATTACCAGGCATTTTATGCAGTATATATTCGTTTCTGATTTTGAGCCACGTTTGGGTAAAATTTTTTTGTCCTGAATTCAATCTTAGAGGAGACCCAGAAGAACATTTATTGGATATCCCAAGAAAACTTTCCCAATTTAGTTTTACATTAGTAACTGTACTTTAAAAAACGGAAATGTTTTTCTTAAACGCTTTTTGAATCAAGCTGAGATGCAGCTTACATCCGTGAGAACAGGTGAATGAGTAACTTATTGAATTAAAAACAGAATTTCATTAAAAAAGTATAAATCAGAGTTTAGAGGTAGCTTCTGTGGGTGCTTTGGTTGACTGCTTCCATAAACGATTATATCGATGAGTTGACTCATTTTCATCATTCAGTCTGCAAATATACACCAAAATGAGTATAGATAAATTTAAAGATTGAAAATGAGTTAGGTTTCACACTTAAAAATAGGAAAAATATACACTAGATATTGTTACTTTACAATGTGCCCTGTGATAGCGGGCACATAAAAAGAATAGCTCCAGCGTATTCCCTGCGTGTCGTAAGAGGCGACTAAAAAGGGATGGGGCATGGGGACTAGGAATCCCCTCCCTTGTATAAATTCCTCAGAGACAACAAGGAAGGGGAGTTGCGGGGAGATTGACCTTTCCCCAAACTCTAGTTTTGGGGTGTTTGAAAATGCCCGGTTGTAGTACGATAAAGAGCAATAGGTGCGAGTTTGGATGTATGTTTGGTAGGAGGGAAATAGATGTATTGGCTCTGTGTTAGACAATGATAAAAGGAAAAGGAGAAGTGGCGTTTAGTGAGGTGACAGGGAGTGTGTCCGCGGTTGAAAGGGGAAGAGCGAGAGAGGGGTTGGCACCATTGTTGAGTGAATGAATGTTAAATAAGGTTGTGGATTGGAAAGAAGTGTCCTCTAGGCTGATGTGGGTAAGGGTTAGGATGGGTAGAGAATGTTGGGCGTTTGTTAGTGCATATGGGCCGGGCTGTGAGAGAAGTGAGGAAGATTCTGGAATGAGTTGACTAGGTGTGTGGAAGGTCTGAGTACAAGGATCTATGTAGTTGTGTTGGGTGAAGGTGTTGTTGGAAAGTATGGGGTACCAGGTGAAAATGAGAGTGGTGAGAGACTGTTAGATATGTGTCGAGCAAGAGTTGGTAATAGGTAAAACCATCTTGAAAAAGAAATGGATAAATGAGTATACATGGATAAAAGTGGCAATTGGAAGAGTGATAGAAAGAGCACTGATGGATTATGTGTTGACAACAATGAGAGTGATTGCTAGATTGAAAGATGTGCATGTGTTCAGGGGCGTGGCTGCTGGTATATCTGATCACCTTTTGGTTGAAGCAAAAGTGGTAGTAGCGAAAGAGTGGGGAAATAGTGTGGAAGGATGTAGGAGGGAAGAAGTGAAGGTGGAAAATTTGACAAAGACAGAGAAAAAGCAGGAGTATCAGGAAAGGTTGAACGTGGCTTAAGAAAGGGTGAAAGAAAGAGAAGCTGGAGAGTTAGAGGAAGAATGGGGTTGATGAAAGAACATTTTGTGAGACATGCAAGTGAGGTTTGTGGGGTGAAAATGAAGGTGGAAGAGAAAAAGAGGGCATTGAGGAATGGCTGCAGTGTAACAGTATGGAGAAGTATGAAATATATTGAGAGAGAAATGTGGAAAGTGAATGAAGCGAAGAGGATGCCCAATTTTAGATGGGGTTAGGATTTTGATAGGTCTTATAAGGAGAATAAAAAGAAGTTTTGGAAAGAAGCAAAGAGAGTCAGGAAGGGTGGATCGAGGATGGAAGAGACAATAAAAGATGTGAATGGACAGTTGTTAAAAGGAAACGATACAAGAAAGCGATAGGCTGAATATTTTGAGGAGTTGCTGAATGTACAGGAGGATAGAGAGACAGATATAGTAGCAGTAGGGGGGAGTTCAAGTTCCAGTAATGGGTGAGGAGAATGAGAGAGATTACAAGAGAGAAGGTGAAGAGGGCATTGAATGAAACAAAAGCAGGTAAAGCACCTGGAATGAATGGTGTAAGCAGCAGAAATGTTGACAGAGGGGGGTGTAACTGTATTGGAATGGTTGGTGAGAGTGTTTAATACCGTATATCTTTTATGTTGTCAATGGTGCCAGTGGACTGGGTAATTGCATGTATAGTGCCACTATACAAAGGTAAGGGATATATACATAATTGTAGTAATTTTAGGGCTATAAGTTTGCTGAGTGGGGTAGGAAAGGTGTATGGTAAGATACTGATAAATAGGATTAGGGATAAAACCGATGTTATTGCGGAAGTACAGAGTGGTTTTAGGAGAGGTAGAAGATGTACAGATAAAATTTTTATAGTTAGGCAGATGTGTGAGAAGTATTTGGCAAAACATAAGGATGCGTATTTTTCATTTTTGGATCTGGAGAAAGCGTATGATAGAGATGCAATGTGGAATGTTTTGAGATTATATGGAATTGGTAGAAGATTGTTACAGAGCAGTGAAGAGTTTACATGTGGGCAGTAAAGCTTGTGTTAGGGTGGGGAATGAAGTGAGTGGTTTGCAGTGAGAGTGGGGTTGAGACAGGGATGTGTGATGTCACCGTGGCTGTTCAATTTGTATATGGATGGAGTGGTAAGAGAGGTAAATGCTCGAGTACTTGGTCATGGATTGAAGCTTGCAGATGGGACTGAAAATGAGTGGGAGTTGAATCAGTTGCTGTTTGCTGATGATACTGTGGTGGCAGACTCTTAGAGTAAGCTGTGTCAGTTAGTGACAGAATTTGGAAGGGTGTGTGAGAGAAGGAAGTTACGAGTGAATGTGGGAAAGAGTAAGGTTATGAGGTGTACAAGAAACGAGGATGGTGCTAGACTGAATGTTATGTTGAATGTAGCGGCACTTAAGGAAGTAGGCCAGTTCAAGTATTTAGGCTTAGTCACTGCTGCAAATGGTGGAGTGCAAGCAGATGTGCATCACAGAGTGAATGAAGGATGCAAAGAGTTTGGTGCATTGAATGGATAAATTTAGATTATAGGAGCTGGGAATGACTGTTAAGAAAACTTTGTATGAGAAAGAGGTTGTGCCAACTGTAATGTATGGCTCAGAGTTATGGGGTATGAAAGACACTGAGAGACAGAAACTGAATGCGTTTGAGATGATATGTCTAAGGAGTCTGATTGGTGTATCGCGGTTGGATAGAGTTAGGAATGAAGAAGTGAGAGGGAGAATGGGTGTCAGAAGAGATTTGGCAGCTAGAGTAGATATAAAAGCTTTGAGATGGTTTGGTCGTGTAGAGAGGATGGATAATGAACGACTACTGAAAAATGTAATGAAATCGGAAGTTGATGGGAGAAATGCCTAGGTTGGGGTGGATGGATGGAGTAAGGATGGCCTTGAATGATAGGAGAATGAATGTGAGGGAGGCAAGTGAGCATGCTAGGAATAGAAATGAATGGCGAATGATTGTGACGCAGTTCTGATTGGCATCTGCTGTTATCATGGAGTGCCTTGTAGAGGCAACCTGTGGTAGGGGATCTGGTAGTATGAAGCGACGTAAGTTGTGGAAGAGGGGGGAGGATGGGATGTGGCACTCCAGCAGTACCATCCAAATCCGTGTCATTGCTAGAAGAATGAAGTGTAACCACACGTTGTGTTATTTTGATTGTTCTTTGTTGTCGGCTACCCCCCAAACTGGGGGAAAATGCTAAGGTAAATATAATACAGTATATACTTTACAATGGGCAATATCAATGACTTTTGATATCAGTTATTTTACAGTACACTATTGAGACTTTGTCACAATGGTATTTGGAAGAATAGAAGTGAAATTTTTAAATATAACATTACAAAATCTGAGTTGAAAATTGACAGATTATGCTCTAAAGCAGAGCATTATATCCTTTACTTCGCCTTGGTATCAAGAAATGAAGATGTACTTGTTATCGATGCGAGTTCAGTGTCTTACTCTCATTTCAGACACATTCGAAAGGCAGATATAACATTATGCTTTATTAGTTCATTCAAAGGAATTACTGAAAAGCTTAAAAATAATTCCCAGTTTTGCCAATGTTTTCCTACCAGTGCGAGCTACTAGAAAGCAAGATAACTGGAAAAAGTACAGCCTTTGGTACTGGTAAAGTCTTAAGACAAACATTAAAAGGCAACTGCAAATTTATTGGCATTGCAGTTAGTTACAAATTAATAAAAAAAAAAAAAACAAGGTTCACATAGGGAGGAATTGGCAAAATATTGAGGAATGTATTGTGGGTGTACCTATATACTGGTATAATTTTGTTAAATAGCAGTGGTTAAAAATTCTTACGTTTATATACAAACCTGTAATCAAGGATAATTTTAAACTGGGCTTCCTAAATATTTACAGGTAAAGGGAAGGTTCATCAAGGATTATGTAGTAAAATTTGGGTTAGTTTGTGAGGTGTGGAGGTTGGGAATGTGTATAATCCCGGTAGCTAGAGAAATGAGTAGGAAAGAGGATTTGGAATGATATAAATTAGTGTGTAGAGAGGTTTGAAATGAATAAAAGCTAGTGTTACTAGGAGTTTCGAGTGCTGAGAGTTGGATTTGAGTCAGTGGCTGGTATAATTGGGAGATGTGGTATGCCAGAGGGAATGGAAATGGATAGAAAATTTCGAACATTGTGTATAGAAAGGAGATTTGTCATCACTAATACTCTATTAAAAGTGATAGCTGTGCATATGTATACTTGAGTTAGACTGGATGATGGTAAAGAAGTTGAAAAAACATTAATGGATTATCTTGTTGTGGCCAGGAGGGTGACTGAAATTGTATTGGATGTGAATGTGATGAGGGGAGAGAGCAATAGTATATCTAAACATTATCTGGTAGTGGGAAGACCGTGAGTAATGAAAGCTGGAGAAGAGAGTGAGTTGTGTTGATGGTGAGTGACTGAGAATGAGAAAAAATGTATCCAGCAAGTCTGAGGAACACGCAGAAAGTAATGAAAGAGAAGGTGGAGAACGGAGTGAAGGAAGAATGGAGGTGTTTTAATAAGAAAGTGTTGATGTGGTGTTTAAGCTGAGACAAATGTCTGGAAGGAGGAGAAAAGTTAGTGAATGGTGGAATGAAAAGTTGAGTAGTGCAGTAGCAATATGTTTATATGAGGTATAGTTGCAAAAAGAAATTAAGGAGCCATATGAGAACTATAGTATGAAGAGGAGGGTAACAAAGTGCATAGTGAGAATGGTAAGAGTAGAGAAGATGTGAAATGGGATAACCATTTGTCTGAAATGTTGAAAGGAATAAAATCATGTTTTGCAAGGAATTGAAAAGTGTTGGGAATGATAGGGGGTTACAAGGTGAAAGGAGGAAACGGGCACTAGCAAGTGGGAAAGGAGTTCTTGGAAGTAGGGGATAATGGAGAGAAAGTGATTGTGATGTGGAAGATGCTAAGAAAATGCCAGTGATCGATGAAGAGAATGCTAAGGCAGTTACGAGAGAGGTTCAAGAGGCATTGAATGTAATGATAGCAAGTTATACAGTAGGATTAGATGGGTGACTAGTAGAATCTCTGTCAAGAAGTGGAGGAGCATTTACTTTTTAAACTAAAAGTACTCATTAAGTAAATTTTGTTTCATTGCTTCTCCATCTTTTAACATGAATTCCACAATACACCCCTCAAACCCTGATGTCTTATTGGTTTTCATTACTTTCAATGCCAATTGTAACTTCTAACTCCTCTCTCGTAATTGCCTTAGCACTGGCATTTTCTTAGCTTTTCACCAGTCACAGGCATTCACTTTGCATCTCTCACAGTCACAATCTCTGCCTTTTTTATCATCCCATTCTTTCAAAAACTTGTCCTCTTGGAACTGCCCATCTCTTCCTTTCACATTCTCCTCCCTACCATTCTCACCACTTTCGACCTTTTTCATTTTCTTCTAAAACATTATTCTATTCCTTTCACATCTGCTCTCCTCATTGCTGTTTTCACTGTGCCTTTTGCTACCCTCCTCTTCATACTCATACAGATCCTTGTTTTCTCTTTGCAACTGTAGTGCATTTGAACACGTCTGTTTTACCACTGCAATACTCACCCCTTCATTCCACCAATTATTACTTCTTCTCCTTCCAGACATTCGTCTCATCCTACACACTACTTAAAAACTTTCTTATTAAAACACCTCCATTCTTCCTCCACTCCCTCCTCCATCTTCTTTTTCACTAAAATCCATACATTCCTCAGATTTCCCTGATATTCACATGCTTTCTCTTTCTCATTCACTCACCTTCAGCATATCCCTTATTATCTCTTTCTCCACCATTCATTACTCTGTCTTCCCACTACTAGGTAATGGTCAGACATTCCACTGCTCTCTCCTTTCAACACATTCACGTTCAGTACGCTTTCAGTTATCCTCTTTGCCACCTTAAGTTAAACCATAAATTTTTCTTCACTATTTTACCAACCTTCACACTGGCTCATGTATACTTATGCACAACTTTCAGTCTAAATACAGTATCAGTGATGGCAAATTTTCATCTCATCACAGAATGCTCATCATTTTCTCTCCACTTATATTCGTCCTGGCACACCATATATTTCAGTTACACCATACACTGGCTTGAAAC
Organism: Halocaridina rubra; assembly: GCA_037179515.1. NCBI lineage: Eukaryota > Metazoa > Arthropoda > Malacostraca > Decapoda > Atyidae > Halocaridina > Halocaridina rubra. The sequence continues at coordinate 109,262 of JAXCGZ010005815.1, forward strand.
CTATTTAGCACCTAAATTCGCTATCAACACTAGTCTCATATTTTATTCCAAACCTCTCACACACTCAATCATATCATTTCAGCCCAACCTCGTTTTTACCAACTTAATCATTGATGAAACTTCCCTCTACTAGTAATTATTTAGAAAGTCAATTTAAAAATTATCACTGATTCCATGTGTGTATGCAAACTTGAAAATTTATAATAATACATTAATACCATTTTAAGTGTACTTGCTATACTCCTAAATGCTGGTAACAAATGAGGAGAAATATGGTGGTGTCACTCAACATTAGGGCATACTTACTACACATCACTAAATTATTTATTGCTAATCCCTCCTGAAGTAATTCATATTTATTAATATGTGAATGTAATTGTAATGCCATTAAAGTTGTATTCACCTTTTTGTGCTAATAATTTATTATATCGTAATGGCTTTATCAGTACCATGTACTAAAGGCTATACTTTTCCCAAGTGTTCAGTTTCTAGTAGCTTGCAATGATTGGAAAACAATGGCAACACTGGGAATTTTTTAAGCTTTTTAGTAACTTATGTGAAGGAAATGAAAAGTAAAATATTATTCCTAAACTGTGCATATCTCTAAAATATGATATTAAGATAACAATTACGATGACAATAAACTTGTATTAACGCCAAGTACATCATAAACTTTTGGTATTCGAAAGAATATTTTGTGCGTCAACTGTAAAAGGTTGCTGTAAAAGATCAACGTGAAAGTCCTTTTTTGATCTGGCTGGGTAATGAAATGCAGACTTTTGTCTGCCATATTGACTCAGTAGGTAAGATGGCATGAGTCTCTAACTTGCAAGCCCGAGTTTGAGTCCTCTGAGGTCCTAAAAAGTTCTTCATGGATATTAGTTTTGTTAGTACCACAGTTCCATAATGAATATATATACAGGTGGTCCCCGTTGAAGTCGATTTTATAGTCATTCCACCGTTACATCAGAAGCCAATAAATAATTAATAATGTATCAATAAATTAAGTTTTTTACCTACCTGGTTGGTGCGGTAAATTCAAACAGCGCGTTTCTTTATGCATTTGGTTATTTGAAGACTTAGAATTAATTTATATGCAAAATTACCAAATACATACCCGTAAATACGATGTGTATGCAAAAAATTGCATTGAGGTTGGCAGAAGAATAGTCACAAGACATTGTTGAATACATACTGTATGAATTTAATAGTTTTATTTATTGATTTGTTTATGTATTTAGCTATTTGAAAGAATTAGACTTAAGTTATTTACAAAATTACCAAATGCATATCCGTAAAGTTAATCTATATGCGAAAAAGTTTGTTGAGGTCGGCAGAAGAATAGTCCCTGCTTAGAATACTGCTCGCATATCTGGGCTGCTGCCTCTTATACTTATCTCCTGGATAGGGTTGAATCTAAGGCAGACTCATTAATGACCATTCTTTTATTTTTAATCTGGCTTTTCTTTCTCTTTTCCATAAGGTATCGTCCCTTTCTCTTTTCTATCGCTACTTCTTCCATTGCTGCTCTGATGAGTTGGCGAGTTGCATCCCTCCCTCACTACCGAGGCCGCGTAACACTCACCAAGTGGCCTCGTCTCACAAGAATTGTGTGAAGATTTGTAGCTCCCGGATTGGTTGGTGCAGCGACTGCTTCTTCCCATCTACCTCCAGACTGGAATTTTCTTCCTCCTTCAGTCTTTCCTAATTCGTATAACCTATCTTCCTTCAAAATGCAGATCTATCATCTCAGGGCCTAATCATGCCATATCTCTAGGTCCTCAGTACTCTGACTGTTCTTTCAGTCTTTCCTTTTCCTTTGTGTATCATTACCTCATCTCTACCTGTCCATAACCTTTTTCTTTTCCGTCATCATAATGTTTTCTTCGTGCCCCGGCCTGTATTGATAAGGGCAGTTCTTTGATAATCCCGGTGTGACTTACTTCACAGTTCCGTTCCTCAAGACGTGACGTTACCCAATTTTCTGCATAAATCAGAACACACCAAAATAAGCACCTTAGTTACACACCCATGCTAACACAGTAGTAAAGTTCATAATCTAAGACATAAAAACAACATTTCTCTGACATATGAAAACCAGTGATCAGCCAATGTTGGTAGTAGTTTCTCCCCTTTGAATACATGTTACTATGTCTACTTTCACTTCCAAGGTGTTGGCTTCCCTTTTCTTTGAAGCATTACCATCAGAAGAATTTCCTATACACTTGGGAGGCATAATACTGGCCAAAAATTATCATACTTATGAACTAGACAAAGCGAAGAGCGAATAAGGACAAAAACACTATGGCATACGAGCGGAAACTGACCGACGCGTCAACAAGTTACGGTTCTCTCTTTATGCCTACATCAACACCAAATTTTCTTGGATATTCGTTACACAGGTCTTATAATCCCTTCACATCTGACAAGTCATAATACTCCCATCTCTGTTTCTCTCTATGTTTTCTTCATGCCCAGGCTCGATGAGGGTAGATTTTTTTTTTTTTGGCCCGTCTTGGTGTCAAAATCATAAAAAAAAAAAATACTGCTCCAAGGGCGAATTCAAATTTACGACTATGTACATTTATTTGGTAATTTTATAAATAAATTCAAACTAGGTACTTTATAAAACCAAATACATAAGCAAACAGATAAATAAAAACATTAACTTGATTCTTCCGCCGCGCTCAACAGACTTTTCCATGTGTGAAGTTTGTATTTACGATGCAAACCACATACGTTGAAAAAATATTTTTTTAGAATTTATTGGGGATGCATTGTAACCACAAAATATTATAAGTTGAAGACATCGTAAACCGAGGACCCCCTGTATACCTAAATTCCTTGTGCCAACTATAATAGATTGATGTAAACGACTGACAGAAACTGCTTGCTTAATCTGGCTGGGTTAGAAATGCAGATTATTGTTTGCTGTTGTTCAAAATGGGATTTTGTAACTTGCAACTTGAGTTCGAGTCCTTTAAGGGTCTAACAATATGTGCCTCTGCAAGAAGAATCTGGATAGGATGATATACTGTATTTTTGTCCAACTACGGTTATTTTGCCCTTACCGAAAAGGCAAGACCTCTTGTCAAGATGGAGGATCACTATCTATAAATAATTAAATATACTGATAACATGAGCAATTAAGGATATGATTCTTAACTAATGTCCCCCAGAAGACCTGGTTACCACCACTTTAACTGATGCATACATGGAACAAAGTCTAATCTTAGAAAGCTCTCAGCTTATGAAATGTGGTATATTCCTTGACTAAAAATAATTAGATTTACATCCACTTACACTGTCTTACAATTATAGGTGTTTTCACTTCAAGTACATGAAAATCTTCACTTATAAAAAGACACATAACTAATTAATACCTTGGTAATTTTTACCTCTGTGCTCCTTGTGCTGTACTGTGAAGTGCAGATTCAGGCGAGGCAACAGCAGCATTATGTACTTTACTAACTGTGCCAACAATGCTTCCACTGCTGTGACTAGTTGGTCCTAATAAGCACATATTTTGACTGGATGGGCTCATTACACAGCTGCCTTGAGTGGTTGGAGCAACACAGCATACACTATAACTTGCTGGTGGAGGAGCTGCCATACACGAACTATGATTGGGAAGGGGAGCAATGCAAGAACTATGATTGCTCTGATGTATAAGTTCACCAGCTGGCATCATACTTCCAACATCATATCTACCCCCATGAGTGACCAAGTTTTCAGTTATGATCACTGGGGGATTACTAGACTCGACAGGTCTTAAAGGTACAGTTTCTGGGTCACCACCAACTATCTGAGGACCTGAGAAACGGGTGGCAGCCCCTCTTCGAGTCCTGTGGTCCTTATTCATGGCACAAAAAATCACTAAGAGTACGACACACACTAAGGAGACCATTGCACCAATATAAACAAGAACCTATCAAGAGGAAAAAAAAAAAGGTTTAAATATTAGTTAGTCATCAAATATACAATAAGTAAGTTAAAATCATTGTGCATATCCTAACCCTCAAGGCTATGTTAAATAGGTTCAAGCTGGAATATTTTTTATCACTTTTGCAGGCCTGAACTGAAAAAATCTTTTTTGAAGAAGTCTTCTATGGGCCAACAAAAACTATCTGAAACTAGAGAGTAAAAACTGTAAGACAGCGACTGGCTGCCTGGCAGCATTGGAGGTGGATTATAGTGCAGCTTTTGCATTAACACTTTCTTTTGCTTCTGAACCTGCTATGAGCTTCATCCTGTGTCACAGGGTGGATGAAGTTTTTCACTCAATGAAGATGATATCTAAATTCATTCCTCTAAGGTTGTGGATACCTCTAATAATAACCTCATGAAAATTGCTTGATTGGGTCCTTACTCTTCATATCTTACCTGTAAATGGGCAATGTGTTGCCTGTGAAAAACACCTCCAGCAACTAGGAGAGAAAACCCAGTTACAATCCCAACTACAAAAGCAGCTTGCGCTGCTCGAAAGCAGTAATAGTGACATTTTTCACACCTTGACCAATTTTCCGAAGCCGAGACAAGGTTTCTTCCTCCGTCACTCACTGATGTTGAACCTGCAACAGCCAGATAAAAAATACGATGAAAATAATAAGAATAATGTCAGTAGTTTGAATCTTTCCTTTGTTTTTAAAGTATTATTCCTAAAGAAATAAATGCTAGAAATATAGTACAACACATTATACACTGATCAATACTTGAAACTAATTTAAAGAAGCACAATACTCTTATGAGAGAAATTATAAAGAGTTAAAAGTAACGTGTCAGTAAGAAAACCTGTAACTCTAAAGTTGTGGCTTAATGGCTGTTCTTCATGGTGTTGTTCCCTAAGCTGCCTGGCCAAACAGCTCTTGGTCCCAAAGAAAAGGCAACAGTGATTTATAAGTTGGGACTTCTATACAAAATTAGCCGAGTGTGAAGCCTCTTTATTCAATGAAGAAAATATGTTTTCAATTAGTTAAGTGGAAGATGTTAGCCAGTGGAGGAATTACAAAACTATGAGTACAGACAGAATGAAAAATTTCGGTAACAGGTACAAATGTGATAATGTAATGTGACAAATTATATTATTACCGAGGTAACACTTCCAATATAAATTCTCACTCCAAAAGGTTACAATAATAATTCTGCTGATGATAATTAAATTTTTCTATGCAGAGGTAAAAGTGAAGAATATATTCTTTTCAGAGAAAAAAATGGGAATTCACCTTGACTAATTAAACTTTTTTGTATCTCGGATACTAAAAACTAATAATGTGCATTATATAATTACAGTGCTTTTAGCAAACACTGTTAAAAGCTTTGGTAAACTGATTTCTGATATATCATCTTTTTAACATATGCAACTTGCAAATAAGTGGAAGTGAAGTTATTATACCTGATCAAGTTGCTTTATATAATGTAATTATCTTCCAGGATATTCAGAAAATAATGGAGGTGCTTACAAAAAACATTATTAGACTAGACTAGAATACTTAGAGTTTGTTTAAGATGAAAAATTCTATAGGAATACAAGATTACTGATTTAAGGAGAGATCACTAATTATCAACTAGATGAAAAAGTATGAATTAACTACTACCTTGAGGGTATGAAGCAGGTATAGGGGCAGTTCTCCATCCGACAGGACCTACTGCTCCAGAAGAAGATGCTTGTCCACTGGAACCACCAACACCACCACCTGAATTTATAATGACATTAAAGTATTTGAACTATTGTATTATGATATAGAAAACAAGTAACAAACTAGATTTTGAATATAATAAGCATGTATAGTCAACCCTTGATTTAACGGACTAATGGGGAGACCTCAGACTGTTGAATCTGATTGTTGTTTCCGGCCTAGGGGTCTTTAGTGGTAACAATTACATTATGAAATGAAGAGGAATAATACTTTTAATCAAGCACTACATGATGGTCAACATCCAATATGACAGTGTAAAATACCTGTACACTGAAAATATAATAAATTCAACATTTATTTTTGTGAGTTTGTGAATGAAAGAGAGAGAGAAAGAAAATTTCATTCTTAAGTCTCGGATTGGACGAATTTTAGTCCAACACTGAAGGTATTTTAAGCTGATTTGGAGCAGAAACTGAGAGGAAGTACTATTTATACTCAATTAATCAAGGTGTAGGATATAACAAATAGCAGCTAATTTGCAAGTGGCATAAGTCTGATGATAATATGTATGCTCTATAACTACTTACTAAAATGTATATCAATACCTAAAATTATATTTTCACTTACTATGATGTAAAGAGTGCAATGAATGAGGTGCTAGGTGAGGCTGTGGAAAAACTCCAGGAGGAAGTGTAAGGCAAGAGCCTTCCCCTCGCCCACCACCTACTGTAAAAACACCGCCACCAACTCCAACAGCTGGTAAGGTAGGGGTACTCCACAGCATCTGTGTGTCGACCCATGGTTGTTGTAAAGTCCCAGGAACAGAATGCACCGAATGAGCTGCTGTAGGTACTGAGTGTGCAGCACTGTGGAGTGAATGGGCAGTGTGAGAGTGGACCACACCATGGCCAAGCTGTTGACCCACATTGTGGGAAGAGCGAGCACTCACAACTGTAGGAGCACCTGAAGAGGAGTATATTGCACTGTGACTTGGGTAACTGACTGGATGAGATAAGATATGCGAGGCTGATGAATAAGGGGTGGCATACTGATGGGCAAGGAGATCATGAGGATGATGTGTATGGCTACTGCCAATATTTTCTGACGGGGCATCCAAGGTGGGAGGTGCATTATGCTGGGATGGCTGTTGCTGCCCTGATGACGTGCTGCTCTCGCCCCCATCCTCAGCCACCCATGGGTTCCTAAAAGAAAAAGGAAATGCAGTTTTGAAGATGTAACAACAATACTCTGAAACTATACACAAAACATCAGGCAAGATTTATTTACTCTAAATTAGAGACAAACACTTTCAATTTATTTGAGGATTCCAATTTTTCTTCTATAATTTACACTGCATATCAAGAAATAGAGTTGCAGTCATAAATTCAAGTTCTCATAAACAGTAGAAACAATGAACCAATTTCCCCTCATCCTATCAGTTTGTCAAAACCAAAGGTTTCACATACAAGAGGAAAAAATGAGGCTGTCAACATATATTCCCATCTTGCAAAATTTACAATGAAAAGAAATGAGACTGCATGGTCATGTGTGGAAGTGGTATGCAGATAAAGTATCACGCTTAAACTTTATCGAAAATATAAACTGCAGTAAAACTACGCAAGTTGGAGGGAAAGCCATCTCTTTGATCAGGTTGTGTATCTGATAGAGACTTCAAAGGATTCAAGGAGGATACAGCTGTAAATATAATGAACGAGATTGTGGCCACAGGCAAGAGTTTGGGCTTGGAGGTCAACGAGGAGGATCACAAACTCACCACCAAAGAATTGATCGAATTGCAACATGAACAGGTGAAGAATATCCAAGAGGAGCAATAAGTGAAGGAGGGGGATGAGAGAGTAATGGTTTCAAGTGAAGAGTTTAAAGAAATTTTTAGTAAGTGGAGTGATGTGCAGGCTTTCAATGAGACTCATCACTTGGACAAAACTGTGAGCAACAGAGCAGTGAACATTTTAAATAACAATGTGATGCCTCATTTCAGAAAAATTTATCAAAAAAAAACAAAAGACAAATGTCTCAGTATCATTTTCTTGTGCCAATACCAGCCAGAGAACCACCTTCCAAGAGAGAACATACATGTAGAGAGGAAACACCTGTACTTGAACAATTGCCTGACATTTTTATGGAAGGGGACTATCCTCCTCCTCCTCCTCCTCCATCCACGTGTGCCAGCAACTATCAACCACAAAGCTTCATCTGTACCATGTTTTATTTTAGTACAGTAGAATATACTGTACAGTATTTATCTATAATTATGCTTATTTTCCTTTAGGTAAATTTTTTTTTTGTAATATAAAAACCAATAAAAAAAAATTTAAAAGGTATATTTCTGGGGCTAGGGAATGGATTAATTGGATTTACATTAATTTCAATGGGGAAATTTTTTTTTCTTGTTACGAACATTTCAACTCACGAATGGGGTTAAAGAATGGATTAAGTTCGTGACTAGAGGTATCACTGTGTGTCTATATATATATATATATATATATATATATATATATATATATATATATATATATATATATATATATATATATATATATATATGCAAAATTACTTTATTCTTACCTTAGAGGGGGCTTTAGACAGGATCGAAGGGCAGCTGTAGACATTACACCCTCACATCTTCAACCTGGAAATCATTAATGCTTAACATTACCAAAAGAATTTCTACAATATCTACATTCATTACAACAGTAAAAAGTGTAACTACCTAAAACTATTAGACATTTTATTATTTAAAAAAATTAAAAAAAACAAAAACGAAATAGCCTACATGATAATAGTCCAGGATGCAACACATCAATACATACAATCAAACACATTATGGAAGACTGCACCGCACACAACCACATATACCAACAATAAAACACACTCTCTGAGAGCTCTGTGGAAAGCTTGGGAGTGGTAGCGGACTCCCTTAGGGACTCAGGGCTGTTTGGCCATGCAACAGTAGCCTACACATTGAGTGAAGGAAAAAATATTGAGGTCTCCAAATAGAATAATTTATGTGCAGATTGCCTCAATTTAAAACCCATCCACTGCATTGAAGCTGATGGTATGGCAACTCAGACAAATATTCTCGTAAAAAGGAGCTGCTGATTAATATGAAAGTTCTCTTCTCTTATTCTGCATCATTTCTACTTTAGGGGAAGAATCTTTACAAAAAAAAACAGTAAAAGTCATGCCAGTAAATTTAGAAGATGTAATATTTTAAAGTAGGATTTGAACACATGAACAATATAACACACCAAAATGAAGTTAATAACAAAAATGAAAGAAAGTTAGAATACAATTATATTTCGAAAAAAAATAAATAAAAAGCTTTGCTTGAAAAGGACACCTAGAATCTTCAAAGGAAGGCGTAAACTAGCTCAAATGCAAGAATTTACAATAATAAAGGCAAGCCATGAACTGATACATAAACTGAGGTCTGGATAGGTTAAACAAGTAATGACATCAAAACTGAAGCAGACCTCTGGAATTTTGAAAACTGGTCATTGCTTGAACAAAGAAATAGAAGTCTGAATTATTGACACCTTGATCAGCTAGACCACAGATGCTCAAATATGGAAATTTTAAAACAGGCCTAGTCATGTATGAGGCTGGCCCAAGGCAGCACTTGAATAGGACTGTCCAGGACAGTTCGATGTTAAGTCTCCCTTCAGTTACGGTTATATTTTATGCTTACATCAACACTGAATATTTTTGGATATTCATTACACATCTCTTATTATCCCTTCACTTCTGACAAGTCATTACACTCTCCATCTCTGTTACTTTTTACTTAATGTATTCTTCGTACCAAGGCTCGGTGGGGGCTGTTTTATTTTATTTTATTTTTTTGGTTCGTCCTGGTAAAAAAAAAAAAAAAAAAAAAAAAAAAAAAAAAAAAAAGCGCCCGTTGCGATACTACAGCTGAAGAGTTTGTGGACTTAAGGCTGTGCAGGACACTTAGATGTTAAGTCTTCCTTCAGTTACGGTTCTCTTTCTATGCCTACATCAACACTGAAAATTCTTGGATATTCGTTACACACGTCTTATTATCCCTTCACATCTGACAAGCCACAATACTCCTCATCTCTGTTTTCTTCGTGCCCAGTCCCAATGAGGGTAGATTTATTTTATTTGGCCCATCCTGGTGTCACAATAAAAACAATCTTGAACATAGGAACAAGTATATGTTATCTTGATAATAAACCATACTTAGATTACAGAAGTACATAAATGAAAATTGGAAAACAAGTCACAGTTTGGCTTCATGTAGACATCTAGAATCTTGAAAAAAAAAAAAGGCCACTAGTATTCGGAATCGTAATAACAACCCATTTATTGAAAAGAGAAGCAAATGTCTGGGGTCCTAAAAACAAGCCACAGTTTAAACACAGAAGCATAGGGACAGGTATCTGATATTTTAAAACTACTAACAGTTGTACACAGAAAACAGACAAATAATTTGGCATCTTGAAAACATGATCAAGGCTTTAACACGGAAGAAAACAACCACTAAGAATTGAAAACCGCTACAATTTCTGCATACAAGAAAACATCCAGCATTAGAAAACAAGCGCTGCCACAGCATGAATAGAGTAGAAAATATCTAAAATTTTTAAACGACCTAAAATTGAACACCAAAAGTAGATAATGCTAAAAATTTACATTATAAATGCTGGAAAGCATTGCTCTAATGTAATAAGAGCAATTACATAAGCAACATGTGTAGTCATTACAGCAATAGCATCGGCAGCATATTAACCCAAGTATATACTCTTTTAGAGTGCGACACCAGGCCGGGCAAAGAAAATTGCCCTCGTCGGGCCTGGGTGCCAAAATAACAAGGTCAAGAGAAACAGAGATGAAGAGTGTTGTAACTTTCAGATGTGAAGGGATACGAGATGTGTAAAGACTATGCCTCAATATTCGGAGTAAAATTTGGCATAGGAAAAGTACCTGGCCTGTCCTATTTAAGTCCAAAACACCTTCAGTTGTAGTATCGCAATGGGCGCCTGCTGATTTGAGCTAGCCTACTACATACTGTAAGTACAAAATAAAAATCCTTTAAAATTCCTACATAACTCCTTTTGC